>JAZKJV010000707.1:0-168752 GCA_037367405.1 Ottelia alismoides
TGCTGGGAATATTATCATTAATTTTCTTAATGAGATTCGTAATGTTTTTTCTGCATCTGTTAAAATTGTGAGAAGTGATAATGCCCTGGAATTGTGTACTCATGTCCTATCTAGTTACTTCTCATCCCAAGGGATCATTCACCAGACCTCCTGTCACTATACATGTTTCACCACTACCATTTCATTATACCTGTAGGCCTGCTTCAGCTCATGGTCATTGCTCATCACCTAGCTCGCCCAAGGTATGTTCTGAAGATATTACTATTGATGGATCTGATGATTTTTCTGAGCAGGATGTGTTACAGAGGTCAGACGAGGACACAGATGATTTAGATGTTCCTATTGCTATACGAAAGTCGAAGCGGATCTGCACATCATATCCTATAGCAGCTTCTGTGTCATTTGATCGACTAATTGGAAATTTCAGGAATTTTGTCGTCGCCTTGTCAGCAGTGGCTATTCCACGGAATTACCCAGATGCGCTGAAGTATAGTAGATGGCGTTTAGCCATGGAGGAAGAAATGGCAGCTCTTCAGTCTAGAGGTACCTGGAGTCTGGTTCTTGCATACGCTGATGTGTCCCCAGTGAGCTGTAAGTGGGTATTTACAGTCAAGCAGGATGCAGATGGCAGTATTGATAGATACAAGGCTCGCCTTGTTGCTCGTGGCTTTACACAGACATATGGGGTGGATTATCTTGATACATTCTCGCCGGTGGCCCGCCATTCCACTCTACGAATCCTGCTTTCTGTTGCGGTCACTCGTGATTGGCCGCTATACCAGTTGGATGTGAAGAATGCGTTCTTATACGGTGACTTACAGGAGGAAGTCTACATGCTACAACCACCTGGTTTTGCTGTTGAGGGGGAGTGTCCTAAGGTGTGCAGACTTCATAAGGCTATCTATGGCCTTAAGCAGAGCCCCAAAGTGTGGTTCCAGAAGCTCTCAGATCTCTTTGAGAAACAGGGGTACAAACGTTCTAATGCTGATCATTCCTTGTTTGTACAAAGGACTTCCAGAGGCATTATTGCAATTATGGTCTATGTAGACGACATTCTGATTACAGGTGATGATGAACAAGGAATACTGGGGGCGAAAGAAATGCTGGGTCGTGAATTTGTTACCAAGGACTTTGGAGTTCTTAGATATTTTATGGGACTGGAGTTTGCTAGAAATCCTTATGGGTTGGTAATGTCTCAGAGGAAATATGTCACTGACCTGTTGAGTGAAACAAGAATGCTTGGTTACCGACCTGCTACCACACCTATGGATCCTAGTATGAAATTATATGATGATAGTTATACAGAGGAGGTGGATAGGTGAAGATACAGAGAACTGGTGGGCAAACTTCTTTATGTTACTATTACCAAGCCCGATATAGCCTTTGCTGTGAGTCGAGTGAGCCAGTTCATGGAACAACCACGTCAGGTACACATGGATGCCATACATATGATACTCAGGTACCTCAAGTCATCTCCAGGTGCGGGTTTACTATTTAAGAAAGGCAATGTGATTAGTATCTCAGCCTGTGCAGATGCAGATTACGCAGGGTGTCCCAAGGACAGGAAGTCCAGATGGGTTTGCGGTATATGTTGGAGACTCTCTTGTGTCATGGAGGAGCAAGAAACAAACTGTTGTGGCAAGGTCTAGTGCTGAATCTGAATATAGGGCTATGGCCCAGGTTAACACAGAAATGATGTGGGTAAAGGCTGTGCTTACAGATTTACATATAGAAGTTCCACTTCCTATGACTTTGGAATGTGACAATCAGGCAGCCTTGTTCATTGCAAATAATCCAGCATTTCATGAACGAACCAAGCACATTGAAGTTGACTGGCACTTTATACGTGACATGATTTAGAAGGGATTCATTGCTACATCCCATGTTAGTTCAGAGAATCAAACGGTAGACATTTTTACTAAGGCATTGCTGCGAGGCACGTTTCAGAAGTGTGTGTCCAAACTGAGCATGATTGATATCTATGCTCCATCTTGAGGGGGAGTGTAGATATGTATTATTCACTTATGTATCTCTTTTCTTATTTTTCTTTCCCGTTGGACTCTTTATGTAATTTACCCGTAGGCTACTCTCCTATATAAGAGGGCCTAGGGCTGATGGAATAAACAAGAGCTCTTATTATCCCAACAAGTACACATAGAGATCTGAGGGAGAACATGACACAACTTCTGCAGAGGAAGGTGTCTAAAGCGAAGATGCCACATGAAAGGAGAAACTGATCCAGACAGAATGGTAGCAACACTAGCACACGGAGGCCGGACCATTCTGTAAAGTCCTCTCTGCTTACGGCCACATCCAATCGCTTTGCCTGTAAGTATGTCTTGAAACACAAGAGAAGATGGGTCAAATATGATACGCCATTGTAAATCTTATGTAATCTGGCTAATAGACAAAAGATTCATCTGAAATGCTGGAGCATGTAAGACATTCTGCAGGCATATCGAGGAGCTTGGACAATTTCCTCTTGAGTATCAATGGGCAGGTTAACCCCATTAGCAATCACCACTGGTCTACCAGGAGGGATAAACATGTAAGAACTGAACTGTGCTCCATCGCAACACATATGATGGGATGCTCCAAAGTCCATGATCCAATCAGTCAAATATGAAATGCTGCAACTGATAAGTGCATAAGCAATACCCGACGAACTCGAAGAGGCTTTGGAAGCAACTGCGTCATCTGAGGATCCAACAGCTGGAGTGGTTGACGTAGTCATCATCTCTCAATCTAGAAATAATATCATCAAACCACACATTATGAGAAGGCGCTGGAGTAGGCTCTGTCTGCTCAACTACACAGGCAGATGCAAGATACCTATGCTTCATATAGCATGTCTCCTCTGAGTGACCTGGACGGTGGCAATGAGAGCATGGGCCATGGTGATATCCTCCTCCTCGACCATGATATATGCGTTCGCGAAGGTGTGCAGTACCTTCTCTGCCACGAGAAGGTGCCATAGCAGAGGGAGTCTAGGCCATGGTAGTAGGTGAAGTAGTAATCATGTTCAGCCTCTTATAGACCTATTCTATTGGAGGTATCGTCTCGTCAGTAAGAAGTTGAATACATGTTGCATCGTACTCCGAGTTAAGAAATGACGTAAAGACTCCTATCGTCGTGGCATTCCAGTATGCTTGCTACTGCTCAATGCTGGTCGTAATAGGCATAAAGCTATGCGGACACTCAAACATGTATCGAAGATGCGAGAAGTGGGCATGAAGAGGTCGACCATTATGCTTGGTCGAAAAGATGCCATACTGCAATTGTAGAATCTTGCTCTCATTCTTGGCCTGCCCATATGTGTCTGCTAAGATGTCCCGCACTACCTTGGTTGTGGCTGATTGACGATGTTGTTGGCAATCTCCGTGGTAAGCGTCCCGGCGAGCCAAACCCGTGCATAGGCATCATCTTGCTTCCAGGAAGCATTAGCCCGGTCTTGTCCATCAGCTCGGAATCCGTCAGAATGTGGTCGTTGTTATGGCACTGCATAAGGGTGCGAAACTGCATGGACCACAACTCGTAGTTGGCCCCATCTATCTTTACGTTGGTAAACGAGCCCTTGAAGGCACAAGACGATGAAAAAATGTCACCCTTGTTCTCTGACATGGTAAAAAGAACGCCAACAATTTAGAACAAACTGAGGAGTAGACTACTCTGAGCGAGTCTACACAATCATATGGAGGAGTGGTTTTACTTGTAAACTCATACAACCATCCTTTTCAATACTTGTTGTTAGTCTAGGGTTGGAAGACATGATTTATATATTTGAAATCACGAAATTCGATGAAAATCAGATAGTATAAGCCTGCAGAAACAACTGTGATGAACCGAAAATCTGTTCTCCAATAGTGAGGAATTGTCATAGTACATGAGGTAGATTTTGATCATGCAAAATTCATACCTTCGAATTTGTGGAAGTTACCTTACTTGGTATGTCTACCAAGATGGAACACATGAACACGAGCCTATAAATCTATTCATTAACAATTATTGTTTAATTAATAAGTGATTACTTTCTAGCTTTAGGTATTCATGCTTATGCAAAATACTGCAGATACAATGATGTAAGAACAAAGTAAATGATGCATGTAGTTTTTATTTTACTTTTTGTAAGTTAAAAGTATGCAGTGTGAAGTGATGTGCAATCTCAGATGCTATATACAAAAATACCCTAAAAAGATCAAATCCATGAGCTACAGAATAGTTCAATTTCAGAGTCAAAGTATGCAACAAAGATGATTAATGACATTTAAATCGAAGAGCAGGACACTATAGATCATCAAAAATTAGCCTCATTAATTAAGTGTCAAATCAAGCCATTAGATAAAGAATCAGATAAGCTTCAAAATGAGACTGAAATCATGCAATTTGGATCTAAAATGCTCAAGATATGAAAGAAACATTGTGAGGGGCATAAATGTAAGAAAAATACAAGAAAAATAAAGATAAATATTGCAAATAAGTCCGTACAAGGGCCTATTTACACAGCAAAAATTTTAGATGAACGACCATATGATGTCTCCTGGATACATTTCATGTCGAGGGTTGGATCTGTCACTTGCTAATCCCAAGCAAATATTTCTTATAGTATTGTTTTGTAACCAGGAAAAGCCAAGTCTTTTTCTTTTGATAACAGACTTACTCGCTGGTCTCGTTACCGTTAGGTTTTACTGCATGGAAGACTTTGTTCAGCGTCTTCATCTGCTTGGTGCAAAATCTATGGCACTGCGGAATTCTATAGTGTCACCCAAGATGTTAATCAAGTGTTTTCCAGGTGATCTGAAAAAAAGTTCCAATAAATACAGATCAAGTCAATGCAGGGATTTTTGTGGGGTTTTTTCTGGTCCTTTAGCCTCGCCTCTTGGTCATTATCATGGAGCCAATAGTTCCGCAATCTGGTTGCCTTTAGACTTATATCTTGAAGATTGCCTCGATGGGAGTACTGTTGCAGCTACAAATGCTATCAAAATTATTAGTGGTAACTGTTTTTCCATTTTTGTACTTAAGCCTATGTTTAAATATTTTTTTTCTTTTCGACGAGTTTAAATTCTCTTTGTTATTAAGAACTTTGGTCATGTTAAAATGTTAATGTACAGGTCTGCTGAAAGCAATTCGGTCTGTCAACAAGACCACATGGCATGATGCCTTTTTAGCTCTTTGGGTTGCATCTTTGCGTCTGGTTCAAAGGGTTAGTCAATTATGTTCGATAATCCATTGCTGTTAATGTGTTTAACCTATTGCTTCAGTGTGGGACATCATCTTTATTGCTCGTTCTTTTGTTCTTGTTTTGATTGATAAACATCAACCAGAACTCTTTTGCCTTTTGAATCCTTTCAGGAAAGGGATCCTATTGAAGGCCCTATACCACATATTGATACCCGGATGTGTATATTATTACCTATATCAACACTATCTATAGCTGACATCATTAATGAGGAAAAGAGCGGTGTTTATCCTACAAAAGAAAACACTTTTGATTTGCCAAAGCAGAAGCTGACAGAAAAGTCATGCCGGGAGGCTCTGATCACGAGCTTGCAAATGTTGGGTGATTTTGAAGCTTTACTGGTTCCACCTCCATCCATTGTTTCTCTAGCCAACCAGGCCGCAGCGAAGGCAATGGTGTTTGTTTCTGGCCTCCCAGTTGGAGGTGGCTCCTGTGAAATCGTTGATGTGGATGACATGGCAATGAACTGCTGTAAGTCTTGTACTTGAGATTATTGTTGGGAAAAATGAGTTACTCTTCTTATTATGGAAAGCCCTTTCTTATATAGAAGTAATGCTAAAAATGTACAAATATACAAACTAATAGATGTAGTGAAATGGTACAAATAATAAAGTAACCACCCAAACTCTACGCAATCTACTAAACACACCCAAGATGGATCAAAAAATTCCTGCAAGCTCAACTTGTGCTCATATAACGCAAATGAAGTTGTTGCTAGAAGTTTAGTTAAGTCATCTGCAATGTGAGCGGTAATTGAGTGGAGTTTGGAGTAGTCTTCTCTGGTTAGATCATGAGTGTATCAACAATCAATCTCCATAGTCTACTCCCCAAAGGCAAGATTAATGACAATGAAAAATGACATACTAGTTATGTCATCTCATCTCCATTTTTACCGTGACCTCGATGTCCAAATCATGTGGAATGGATCTCACATGTGCTGATAACCTTCTCATCTCCATGGATACTGTGACCTTGATGCCAAAATAATGTAGAATAGATCTCACATACTCTGCTTCAATTGTACATGGACACAACCATGCACATTGATTATGTACAAGTTCGAATAAAGACATTTCGTTTCTTGCTCTGCAATTTACTGAGTAAAAAATTTGATATATTGAATTGAGAACCTTGAGGCAAATTCTTTTTTTGATGAAAAAGAGGGAGAGCTCCCGAGGTAGGAGTCACAGCAAATCGTTTATATTAAACTTAAAGCGGCAAAATCTTGAGTAATGCAACCATAAAACATATTTCCCCAATTATGTCAACACATTTTTTTCTGTGAATACTGTAACAATATTGTTGGTAGAATATGCATTTAGTATAACACGTAAAAGATAGGTGCTTTCTCTTGCGCCTGCCACCTCGCGTCGTCTCTGCCTTGTGCCATCGCGAGCTCGTGTTGTTGCGACCATACCTTCCTTGCGGTGCCACGCTCCTGTAGACTCAACCAATTATTACCACTTTTAGAGCATCTTCCGATAGCAAGTAGCAGTAAGCCTAATGCCATCTTACTTTTTCCTTTAGGTTTTTTATTTTGTATGGGATTATATTCATTATTAATGGTATTGTGAGTGGAACATTGTGGCATTTTTTATGCACTAAGATCTTGTTGATGCATTTTATAGGGGTTCAACGACGTCTGTATATTGCATGTTTCAATTCAACAATGTTAATGGTGACTCAAATTGTCCCCTCTTGTGAGGTTTACGATTGCGAACGTCTACGTCTTTCAGGGAGATATTGGATATGATTTAGTGGAAATTTTCATTGGATATGAGCAGTTACAACATCAAGATATCACATTGCATTCCTAATGCTAGGGATTTTGGCATGTTGCAGACATCTATAACAGATGATGATGATGTGTGGGGTGTGTTTACGAAGATAATTTCAAAATCAGCTCACATTGAGATGATAGTAGAGACATCTCCGATTGAAGGTCCACTCGATAACCACACCTTGGGAGCACCCAGTTCACTCCTCATGGCAAATCTGGATTGCGAAGTCCCACTTACTCTATTCGTACACTTGGATCTCTGATTACATACCGCTTTTGTATGATCTTGAGTTCGCAAGTGTCTTGGGTTGGGGATCTGCCATGCTTGCTTATTTATAAAGACATCTGTGTTATGCTGCAGAAATGGGGATGGAGGAGATTGGGGGATATGTAATACTTTTGCAGCTTTGGGCATGGGAGCACTTTTCCCATATTGCCCCAGTATATAGAGAGAGGCCCCAATGGTATGGGCAACCATTGGGTATCCATTGAGCTGCATTCATCAAGCACAAACACCAACCGACACATGTTGTTTGGCCACATCACGATGCCTTCGACATGTAATCCCCAGACTCCTGATCAGGTAAATTTTATTAAAAATTAAATTATCTAAAAAATTCGTGAATTGACATATGCTAATGGAAATAGCAGCCTTGTAGGTTTTGCAGTTGCCGTATGGGGCAGAGATCTCCCATAATATTGCATCGATGGGGAGGAGATTTGGGTGTTGTGTGTTCCCCTCATTTACTTTCACGTGGTCGAGCTCTACCTTCCGGATCGTGCCATATGCCAGTTCGGTGGCTGCCAGAATACCAGTTTTGTGTGACACAGACGAGGTTCTGCATGCCATAGATTTGAGGGGGAAGGTGGACGTGGACTAGAGAGCCATGTATGTCGTTCACATCTTTGCTTGGATGTCTCATCGCAAGAGAGTTATCCCGATAGACCGATCCATCTGAGTCACTGTGTCCCAAATTATATGGATTGCTACCTTCGGATCACTAGACGATTTTCGGGGAGAGTCAGTGCAATTCTTGCATACAATGTGAGTCTTTAAAATTGCGAACTTCAATTGGCTTAAAGTATACATATTATTGTAAATTTATTTAAAATATGCAGATTTCAAGATGGGAACTCATCATAGATTTGAGAGAAAACGATCTTGGCTACCACCAGTTTAGAGATATAACATTACATGCTGGGGTGGAAATGGAACGATCATTGGCCATCCAATTTCATGTGCAATGACCGTGAATGGAGATTATACTCGGCAGAAGCATGCTCAAGGAAGAGGAAGAGAATGTGTGAGAGGAAGAGGTCGGGCTAGGGCACGCACACATCAACAGGATTGTGGACGAGATCACAGACGATGGCAATATGTTGGGGACGATGTCGAAGAAAAGGAGAAAATTCGAAGATGGGTCATGTACCATCGCTGGATATAAACGAGGTCTCCGAGTATGTAATGGAGACATAATTCCTTACACTTTCTGTCGAGCCACGTGACGGGGAGATTGACAACTTCCATAAGCGTCTGTTAGGAACATGAGGGGGGAAGATGCTAGGGTGACTCAATATACATATCCTCCACTTACCTTGCCCCTGTGCCGATCTTCGATGAGGATGAAAGCATGGGAAGTTTGCAGATATAGAGGATTGATCGTGGAGCTTACGTGGCCCATCTGAACAAGGAGATACACCAAGAACATATCAAAGAAGAAGGAAGTGATATATAGTTTTTTGTAATGATCCTAAACATTGTATCTTTGACTTTTGGCAATTTATTCTGTCGCGAATTTTTTTCTAAATCAACGTGGTTTTTTGTGGTTAGCTTATTTTGTTATCATGTATGCCAAGAATGAGTTTGTATAGATTGAATGGATGTGTAGGAGTTTGTATGTTATACCAAGGCTACAATTATTCGTTTATTTTTTCCAAGTAGTAGAGCAGAACCATGTGTTTTTGAATGCTCGAACTACTTAACACACATCCACTTTATGCTCTATTGCAATACACAGTATAGAAATGCGTTATGCTAAATGCATGTTCTGCATGAGCTACAATATTCACAGAAAAAATGTTGACCTAATGGGGGAAATATGTTTTATGGTCCCATTACTCAGGAATTTGCCTCTAAGAACCCTAATCTTATATATTGAGGATCAAGTTAAGATGAACACAATAAAAAGTAAATTACATAAGTGTCTCTGAATATGTATGGCTCAAACTTTACAACTCTCTTAAGCTAAAGGATAGATATCCATCATGATCAACACGCCATTATAATAATTGCTTTTGGAAGTGCCTCAATGATCATTTCTATATTTGATATATAGAAGATACATCGGAAGTTTGAAGATATTTCTGGATGAGGTTTGTAATGGAAGTGGCAGTTGACCTCTACATGCTTGTTATGCTCATAAAAATAGTATTGTTTGCTAAATGCATAGGATTTGTAATGTTGCTCCTCGGCTCAAATACTTTACCAGATGATATGCGGAGATATGTAAGAACACCTTGAATCTACCGCATCTATACAATGGCTTGAGCCATAAACATGTATATATTCTTTGCATTACGAGAAACTACTGCTTGTTTCTTGTTCCTCCAAGTGACTAGATGGCTCCTAGATGTGTACATAAACTAGTGGTAGACTTTCAATTCACTTTTTTTGATTTGAAAATGATTCATTAGTTATTAATGTCCAGAGATGAACTATTTGAAAAGAAGTTCCCATCCTAGAGGCTTATCTTGATGTATTTTAGTACCATCATGATTGCATTCTAGTAGGACTGTTGAGATAAATATATCTTCTTGTCTATTTTATATGTTATGATTTCTCTGTGTACTTATCTTGTAATTAACCAAAGTGCTTTTCTCCTATATAAGAGAGTCCTCGGTCTATTCTAAATACATAACTCATTTTTATCCTAACATGGTATCGGAGCAACGATCCTAGACCGGGGTTCCCATATCCCACCCAAACCCTAACCCTACCCGTGTGCCCCCTTCTCCTTCCCCGTGTGCCGCCGCAACCATCCCAGCGTCGCACGCTCCTGACGTCATGCCTTCCTAGCATCGTCACGCCCTACCAGCGTCGCCACGCTCTCTCAGTGTTGCTGCGACACCTTCTGCGCCCGACGGAGATATACCCACCGCCACCGAGGGGCCTTACGCGCCCTCCAGGGAGCGTTGCAGCACCCCGGCGGAGGCCTTAAGTCTTTCCGCGCGGCTGCAGGTGCGTTCAACGCCACCACAGGGCGCTTCCAGGTCCACACGTACGCAACCCTGACACCGTAGCTGCCACCTGTGCGCAGATCTGACACCGTAGGACCACCCATTGCCGCCCGGGGTCATCATGAGTCCTAAGAGTGCTGCTTCGCGGTCTGTTTTTGATTCGCAGTCAGTAATATACTCTTATTCATACCTTGTTCGGAGGTTCTAGACCTCGAACGAAGATCTAGGGATGGTTGTATGCATCTACACATACAATTGATCCCTTATGTGGTTTTGTAGACAAATTATTTCTTGATTTTCTATCACTTGTTTCACATCTTGGCTCACTGGTACAATGTTAGATAATAAGGGTGACGTTTTCTCCTCTTCCGGTGCCTTCAAGGGCCCGGTACCGATTGTGAAGATGGACGAGACCAACTACGAGTTATGGTCCATGCAGTTTTGAAACCTAATGTAGTGCCATAACAAAGAGCACATCCTGACTGATTCAGAGCTGGTGGACAAGACTGGGGCCAATGCAACATGGAAGCAGGATGACACCTATGCTCGTATTTGGCTATCTGGAACACTTACCACGGAGATCGCTAATGACATTGTTAATCAACTGACTGCAAAGTCTATGTGGGATATATTGGCAGACACATATGGGCATGCCAAAAATGAGAGCATGATTCTTCAACTACAATTTGATATTTTCTCGACCAAATAGAATGGTCGATCACTCCACGCACACTTCTCTCATCTGAGAGGCATGTTTGAGCGACTACATAGCTTCATGCCGATTACTACTAGAATGAACAATAGCAGGCATATCGTAATGCCTCCATGACAAGAGTTTTCCAGTCCTCTCTTGACTCAAAGTACGATGTCGCTTGTACTCAACTTCTGATCGGAGAGACGATACTACCGACGGAGAAAGTCTACAAGTGCTTGAGCATGATTACAACTACATCCACTACCACGATCCAGACGACTCCTTCTGCGATGATAGCTACTCGTGGCAAGGAGGTTGTCTCAGTTTCGTGGTCGTGGACCTCGTGGTCGAGGAGGCGGTCGACGTCATGGTCCCTGTTCTCATTGCCATCGTTCGGGTCACTCTAAGGAGATATGCTTTCAAAAGCATGGATATCCAGCATCTGCACATGTTGCTGAGTAGACTGAGTACTCAAGTGTGTCTACACCGGATCCACGTTTCGATGATATTGTCTCCAAGCTTTGAGATATGATGATATTGTTTCCAATGACTTCGACCCCAGGTTCAACAGATGCCGTAGCTACTGCCAGAGCATCATACCGTTCATCAGGTCTCATTCTGTATTTACAAGTAGTGGAAGTTCAGATTTGACCGGTTGGATTATGGATTCTGGAGCATCACATCATATGTGTGGAGATCGGACACAATTCAGTACTTACAAGTTTATCACACCCGGCAGATCCGTGATTATTGCCAATGGGGTTCGTTTACCCATCATTGGTCAGGGGGAGATTGTTCTACCCCCCTCTATGCATCTTCAGAATGTCTTATATGCTCCAGACTTTTAGATGAATCTTTTGTCAATTAGTCAACTTACAAAAGATTACATTTCCGTGCCATCTTTGATCCCTCTTCTTTTGTGTTTCAGGACATACTAATTGGCAGGGTGATTGGTCATGGCCGTGAGCAGAGAGGATTGCATAAGCTTGCCATACCTCTCTGTCTTGGAATCGCTATAATTCCTTCCAGATCTGTTTCTCCTTTCATGTGGCATCTTCGCTTTGGCCACCTTCCTCTTCAGAAAATGTGCCATGTGCTACCGCAGATATCTACTTGTACTACATTGGATTGTGAAGCCTGTCAGCTTGGGAAGCACCATCGCTCTTCATTTCATAGTCGTCCGAGTCGTCACAGTAGTAAGTCTTTTGAGCTGTTTCATTTTGATATTTAGGGTCCTAGTCGTGTTCCTGATCATCAGGGGCATCGGTTTTATATGGTTGATGTTGAGGATTATTCTAAACTGTCTTGGGTGTTTTTGTTAAAACATAAGTCTGAAGCAGTTGCTATTATTAAAACTTTTCTTATTGAGGTCAAAAATATATTCTCCGTTAATGTGAAATTTCATTCGTACGGATAATGCTTTGGAGTTTTCCACATTACATTTACCTGAATTTCTCAAGTCTCTTGGAATTGTTCATTAAACCTCTTGCAGTTACACTTCTCAGCAGAACGGTGTGGCTGAACGCAAACATCATCACCTTCTTTGATGTCACAAGAACATTGTTGATCCAGAGTCGTACCCCTCATTCTTTTTGGGGGGACGCTGTTCTCATTGCTTGTTCCTGGTGAACCGCATGCCGCCCACCATGCTTGGAGAGAAGGTTCCCTTCTTGATTACGTTTCTCGAGAAGGAACTATTCTCTCTCATTCCCAGAGTCTTCAGATCTGTGACATTTGTTCACAATTTCACTTCTGGTCATGACAAGCTCTCACCTAGAGCTGTCAAATGCATCTTTGTTGGTTATTCTCATACCCAAAAAGGTATAGATGTTTTGATCCTGTAGGACGACGATTTTATATGAGCGCTGATGTTACTTTCTTTGAGTCGGTTATGCATTTCTCTCTTATAGTTGACAGCTTTTACAATACTACTACTGGAAAAGATGTTGTTCCTCCACCTCCATCTCCTCCACCGACCCCACCACCTCCACCACCTCCACCGCCCCACCACCTCCACTTCCATCTGCCCAGCCCAAGGTGTTACCCCTTGTTTACACTCGTAGATCTTCTACTCGCCCCTCTGCTCATGTGCCGTCCACATCATCCACCATGCCTCTCGTATGTCATGATAACATTGTTTCTACTGATGACACTGGAGTTTTACATGATACACAGGATGAGCTGACTTCAGGGGACAAAATGGATGGTGATCTGGAGGTTCCTATTGCCCTAAGGAAGCCTCGTCGCAAGTGTGTCATGTATCCTCTTGTTGCACATATTTCTTTGGATCATCTTTCAGAGGAGTACAAGAAGTTTGTAGTGGAACTCTCTGCTGTTACTATCCCACGTACATATCTGGAGGCGCTACGGGATAGTAGGTGGCGACTTGCGATGGAAGAGGAGATGGTTGCGTTGAAGTCACGCGGGACATGGAGCCTTGTTTCTGCTCCACAAGGTACCTCTGTTGTAAGTTGTAAATAGATTTTTACAGTCAATCAAAGGGCAGATGGCAGTGTGGATCGATATAAGGCAAGACTTGTGGCTCGTGGATTCACCCAAACCTATGGGATGGATTATTAGGATACTTTTTCTCCTGTGGCCACACATTCTACGCTACGCATTCTTCACTCAGTTGCAGTTTCACAGGACTGGCCTTTGTACTAACTTGATGTGAAGAATGCTTTTCTTTATGGGGACCTTCAGGAGGAAGTTTATATGCAGCAACCACCTAGGTTTGCTACTGAGGGGGAGTCACATAAGGTGTGCAGGCTCCACAAGATGATTTATGGCCTGAAGCAGAGTTCGAGTGCTTGGTACCATAAGCATAAGCTATCGGAGTTGATAGAGCACCAAGGGTTTGTGCGGTCTATTGCGGACCACTCACTTTTTGTTCAGAGGACACAGAGAGGTACTGTTGCCATTCTTGTTTTTGTTGTTGACATTGTTGTTACAAGGTATGATGACCAAGGTATTCAGACCGTCAAGGAGTTCCTAGGTCAACAGTTTGTGACTAAGGACCTTCGTATTCTTTGATACTTCCTTAGGTTGGAGTTCGCCAGTAACCAGTGTGGTCTGTGATGACCCAGAGGAAGTTTGTGATGGATCTCCTTTATGAGACATGTATGACTGGATGCAAGCCTGCTACTACTCCGATGGATCCGAGTATGAGAACATATGATGATGACACTGAGAATATATGATGATGACACTGAGGAGGTAAATAGCAGGAGATATAGAAAACTGGTTGGGAATCTTTTATATGCCACTATCACCGGGACACATATAATGTTTGCAGTAAGCAAAGCCAACCAGTTCATGGAGCTGCCTAGAAAGGTGCATATGGATGCTGTCTATATGATATTGAGATATTTGAAGAACTCACCTGGCTCGGATCTTATATTCAGCATGGATGCATCTCTTGAGGTGACTGCTTGTGCAGATGTTGATTGTGAAGATTGTCCCAGGGACAAAAAGTCTACTTCAGGCTTCGCTGTGTTTGTCGGGAACTCACTTGTCTCATGGAAAATCAAGAAGTAGACAATGGTGGCTAGATCAAGTGCAGAATCTGAATACATGGCCATGGCACAAGGGAGTGCAGAGATGATGTGGGTTAGATGGGTATTGGCTGACCTTACCATTGAGATTCCTCTTCCTATGCAGCTTTTATGTGATAATCAAGCTGCATTATTTATTGTCAATAATCTTGCTTTTCATGGACGGACAAAGCATATAGAGGTGCATTGTCATTACACTAGAGGCATGATCCAGAAAGGTCTAATATCCACCTCTCATGTTTCCACAGGAGATCAGACGGCTGATATCTTTACCAAAGCTCAAGCTAGAGGTCCATTTCAGAGGTGTTGCTCCAAGCTGAGCATGTTAAATATATATGCTCCAACTTGAGGGGGAGTGTTGAGATAAATATATCTTCTTGTCTGTTTTATATGTTATGATTTCTCTGGGTACTTATCTTGTAATTAACCTAAGGGCTTTTCTCCTATATAAGACATCCCTCGGTCTATTCAAAATACATAACTCATTTTTATCCTAACAAGGACTATGTTGGCTTGCTCATTAATTGATTAAGCTTTTCTAAGTGTTAGGGAATTATCAGGTTTGGTGATAGTAAAACAGAGAAGCTTCCTCTCTAGTAGGCGACATCAAACTTCTTGTCCTTTTTGTGAAGTCAAACCTTGGGTTCTATGGGAATCCGAGCCATTGTATCAATTGAGTATTCTTCTGAGATAGAATAGGTCCTATTCTGTTATAGGTTTCTGCCAACTCTAAAAGTACTTCAATGGTGCTAGATCCTTGATCATGAACTAATTAAATAACAACTTCTTCGTATCCATGATCCTTTCCTCATCATCATATCTTAGATAACAATTGTTTTTACGACATAGATCGTTGTGTCCATTGTGCCTCCTATTGTCCTCATGGGAAAGAGAGAGTGATCATATAATGACGTGACGAAGCCCTTGCTCTACGAGTTACGACACCATAGAATATTTCATGAAAGACTATTATGTTTTTTATATTCTGAGTAAAGGGGTCCCTTCCTTATATAGGGAAAGAGATACATACAAAAGTACCTGTTAGGGTAGCACATGGTAAAATAAAGAAAGAAACTAGTGTTAGCAATGTGAGCCCCGGGCGAACCATTTCTACAATAAATGTTATTGTAATGAATAAATTATCAATGAAAGTTATTGATTATTTTCACTCCCTTTCTGAGATTAAATGAATGAATGCACTATAGGGTCCCTCTGTACAATAAGGGTTATGTACCATGGCCAACTTGATGATCATACAGCTGTTGATTCATTGGATGAATCATAGAGGCTGATGCTTGGATGAATATCTAAGGAGTTAGATAGAGGACTCATCAAGCATTGTCAAATGATTGTTAAGTGATGATCTCTAGCCTGAGTAGGAGATGACAATCCTCTCTCAGATGGCTGATATCTGACTGACCTCTTGATGCAGGTCCTCTGCATGGGAATAGTGATTCGGAAGTGTCAGATTAGTTGAGTCAGTGGGTTGACTTAACGAGATCGAGATAACCAAAGACCTATGTTGAATACTGTCACAGCATAGGCATGCATCCTCTGACCAGAGACATATGTGTTGCTATATGTCTGAGTGTGTACATTTGGCAGACCAATAGGTTGATGACCTAACCAAGGTCTATACACCGACGAGCTGGTGTGCATGTAAGGACATATGAGTAATACGATCTCTCAAAAGGATCCTACAGGTTCACTTGTGAACTGGGAGACATGAGCTCACTCATGAGGTACTGGGATTGAACAAATTCCATGCATGGTCGTCATGCTTTGGAAGCATGACATGAATTTGAAAGGTAAGATATATGCTTTGAGAAAGCATATGATCTATACCAAATCCCAGTGACCAAGATTGAGAAACTTAATGATCAAACCCTGAAGATGAAAGTGTAAAAGTGATCTTTATCTTCAGAATGATCATAGGTCTTCCAGTATGTAGGATGTACAGGTATTGGGAATACCTGAGGGTGATGTGATCATAAACGATTGTATAACCATGACGCTTCCATTCCGAGGGAGTGATGAAATAGGTTTGGATTTTAGTCACTCCTCTCATTAGAGAAGTAACCTAATCTTAGTCCATGAACTGGACACTGATCTGAATGAGATTCAGATGCAATGAGAAGATTAGGTCTACGGTCTTGATTTGATCAAGCATCAGTGAGGGGTCCATGGGATCTGGATTTGAGATGTGATCTCAACATCCAAGTCACTATACGTGGAACAATGCAATCGCCCTGTCCTTATCTCCAAGTATCTGCGGAGCGATCGTATTATTCTTGAAGGGTTCGAGAATAAATCCATAAGATCTAAGCAATGAAGAAATGATGATTAAATGTGATTTAATCATATTGATGTGTGAAGAAATTATCCAATATAATTAAATGTGATTTAATTATTTTGAATATGAATAATGTGGATAGAAGTATTCAATTATTCATGATTTATTATAAATGTGATTTATAATGTATTAGAGAGAGCTAATTATAATTTATATGTGTTGATTAATTATTATGTGTATTGGATACACATTGTATAATTAATTGACAATGTAAATTATATGTTGTTTTGGGTTGTGAATATAATTCACAATTTTTTCCATGGCAAGATTGCAATATTCTCAAATATAATTGTGAATTATTTTTGAAGAATAAAATCTAACAAAATTTGTTGCAAATAAATAATGGAGAAATTCAAGGAGACATGCAATCTCATGGAAATCCATGAGATTGCCTCCTTGAGATCTCAAAGTGGCGGCACCCAATTCCTAATTGGAATGGGTGGCCGTCCACTTGGATATACATGGTAGATGTTGATCTCCATGTATATTCTCTCCTTATTTATTGGTTTAATTTAGGATTGTTTTATATTTGATTTTGTCAAATATATTTTAATCTAAATTTGTTGGTTTTACCAACAACAATCTTGACCATTGGATTGACATAAATCAATCTCATCCATTGATTTTATATGTCACATGGATTGAGATCCATGGATCCCAAAACCCTATAAATAGAGAGGCATACCATGCTCTCTTGTACATGCAATTTTGGAGCTCTCTCTCTCTCTCTTTTCTTCATACATGACAACCCTCTCTCCCTCTATTTTTGGTGGCCGTCCACCATACCCTAGAGGAGAGATTGGTCGACGCTCTCGCCACCGCGTCGCCGCTTCGACGTTCTTCGGTTCTCCATCTTCTTGGAGTGCTACACTCACGAAGGAGACGTTCGATCTCGTGTGACGAGATCAGGAGCAACCACGCTTGGATCATCTTCTTGGATTGCGAGGACAACGCGGTTCATCCCCGCGCTCGCAAGAGGTCTCGCCGTCGATTGGACTTGAGACAGGAGGTCTCTTTCATTAGAGACTTGATCAACCACGCTTCAAGAGGTATTGCATTATACTTGTTGTGGTTATAGATGAAACGATCCGAGAATTGTTCTTGGATCATATGGTTTCATCACATGATTTTTTTTAAATTCCGCTGCACCGAACACCTAGTGCGACTAGTCGTTCTTTGTCGTATCCGATATGACGATCACGCTTCCATGATGCGCTTAAGGATAAATTCCATATCCTTCAAGTGGTATCAGAGCCTTAGGTCGACCGTTTTTTTGAATATGATTCGCAAACCGAGGACGACTTGGGTTCGTTAAGGTCGCGAAAGTTTTTATCGCATTTGATTTCGCAGATCTGTTTAGTAAATAATTTCGGCCATGTTTAAATTGTTTAAGCACGAATTATTTACTTGGATTTTGTTCCCCATTAAATAAGGAAACCATAGGATCTGAGTTTGCGTAAATCGGATTTCGTATGCTCGAGATATGGTTGTTTTAATGAACATGTATGCACTGTTGCGGGAACTGCAGATCTTAACATGATTAAAGAGTTAATTACTGTATTGATCCACCTCGAAATGCGTGAAACATCACTTGGCTTTTGTCCTAAATCAAGTTAGCAATCTTTGAAAATTGAGTTTGTCTAATTTGGATTTAAATTGATTGAGATATGTTAATTTTAGTGAGTAGGGGTCACTACTGAAATTGCAGTCCTAATCAAGAACCATGTGATTGTCAATTAGTGAAATTAATTGTTTATTTCGTGAAATAATCATGAAAAATATTTGTGAAATATTGGAAGACGATTATTTACATAATTGACTTGGCCTCAACCAATTAATTGATTAGATTGATCTAAATTTTAATTAGAAACACAATCATCAAACTTGATGCTTGAATAGGATTGGGAATTTGTGTAGCAAATTTCCTTATAATAAAAAATGTTTTGATTATTATTATATGGTATAATTTCGGTTGAAGAACCGATGATCATCTCAAGTATAAATTGATATATCTGGCATTATGCTTTCCTGAGGTGGATATGGTGTCTAGTCGGAGAGCATTGGGGTTGCGGGTTGCAACGTATGTGGTCCGTCCCACTCTCGTCGGTACTGGCCACGACAGCGGGTAGGGACTGTATAATGTCGGAGAAAATCAAGGTATATTTTCTAATTATTAAAATTTGAATTAACACGTATTTTGAGATATTACCATATATATATATTCAAGTAAAATAATCAAGTTTGTTGATTGAATTGGATTGATAATTAATTTAATGTGATTAAATTGATTATGTCCATTGAGACACTCTATTATGAATAGAGTTATAATTTCCCTTGGAAGAATTAATTTTGTGAATGTGATTCATGATAATTAATTAAAATTTTCATATGAGGTGGAGGATCACATAAGTGACATCCATGGTCTTCCGTCAAGGCGAAGTGTTCCGTCGCCAGATATCGTGTGTAGGAGACGCCTGTCCGAAGTGACAACTCCTGCATACGATCCATTTAGATCGGGATCGTCGCTTCTCGAAAGAGTAAGGACATATGCGTAGTGACCCCAATATCGGATCCTCATATTATTGGGGCGATATTGGATTGCGCATAGCAGTGTTGCAGTAGTTGACCGACTATCCCGAATAGTCGGTCCGACTATGCGGTGCGGTGGGGTACCCGACTGAACAGACCTCCAGTCGAGCAATAGTCGGCCTGACCGAATAGTCAGCCGACTATTCGGCCGACTGGCCCGACTATGAGGCCGACTGGAGTCTGACTCTTCATATTTTTATTTTTTTATTTTCAAATTTCAATATTTATGGGTTACATTTTACCACGGTATCGCCACAAATGTCAAATTCTATATGTCTATTTTATTGGTTGGTATTTTTATCTTGGATTCATGTTAAATAATTACCATATATGTATAAAAATATAAGAATATATGTATTATAAATAATTTTTGTATTAAAAAATACAAAACCAAATAATTCCTAATAGTCGCCCGAATACCGATTATTCTCTATTCAGTGACCCCTCCAACTAAATACAGAATACCGTCTTCTGCAACACTGGCGCATAGCGAGTTGTATTCCTGTTGACGGTTGGTTCAATTAATGACGGGTCAACATCACCTTAGGGGTGGTGGGCCCAGGTATTAAAGATCGAATTGGGAAATGCAAGTTGGACTTGCAAGGCGGAATGTGTTCCCGCTTCTCCTTATTGGAGTCATAGATTCTCATATTATTGGGATATGACAAAGACAAGGAGGAGATCCCAGTTCTTGCTTGAGATATAATGGTAATTATATCTCTTACTTTGAAAGTGATTAAGGGAATAAACTTTCAAGGTTGACGGAGCAAGAATAATTTGATTTAAAATGCCTCAATCAAATATCATTATGAATATATGTTTAATATGTTCTAATATAGTGCATTCTTAATTTCAGAAAATGAAGCCCTTGAACCCACTTAGTAGGCTTCTTGAGGTCAACCAATTGACCGGCCCAAATTACTCGGATTGGATCTGTAATTTGGAGCTTGTTCTCTCAGTAGAACGCATTAGTTATGTGCTCTCCGAGGATAAGCATGAAAACCTAAATCCAAGGAAGAAAAAGCATATAATGACAAGTGTAGAGAATTACTTATGTTACGTTTTAAGTGTTTCGTAATTACTACTTATGTTTTGTAAGACTCTGTAATTTACCCAAGGGTTTTCTCTCTATATAAGAGACCCGAGGGCTCTATAGAATAAAAAACATCTCAGTACTCTTTTACCCTAACATGGTATCAGAGCCATAACCCTAACCCTAGGGTTCTCCACCGCCGTTCCCCCCCCCCCTCTCTCTCTCTCGCCGCCTAGGGTCTCGAACCCCACCTCCCGCCGCCGCCTAGGGCTCGCTGCCTCCTCGCTGCCCTTCGCAGCCCCCAGCGGGCCCCCTCCAGCACCCAGCCCCCCTCCCAGCGGGCTTACAAGCCCCCCAGCGGGCTTCCCAATCGCCGCCAGCCCCTGCCAGCGGGCTCCCACCGCCGCCGGGGCCCTCCTCGACCAGCCGCCAGCCCCTGCTGGGCCTCCCCATCGACGCCAGGCCCTCATCAGCCGACACCGGGCCCCTCCACCCGCTGTCCAGCCGCTGATCGTTCCTTGTCAGCCGTTATTTTTTGCCAAGTAGAGGCTACCAAGGCCTCTACTCGGTGCCGGTGTGCCGCGTTCTTCCTAGGACTCGGCGTTATGTTTGATTCAAGTGCATAATCGTCTACCTATGCACTTGGATCCTACAAGGTCTTGGTAGACAGTATTCTCTTGATCTATCAGTAGTTGATCTTCTCCGGCATCATGTCAGATCAGAAGCTTGATATGCCCGTCATAGGTGCCTTCAAAGGTTCGGCACCAATCGTCAAGATGGACGGGACGAATTACGAACTGTGGGCGATGCAGTTCCTCAGTCTCATGAAGTCGTGTGGTAAGAAGCATATTCTTACCGAGGATGAACCGCCGGAGAAGACAGGAGTCTATGCCTCATGGGAGGCAGATGATGCGTACGCCAAGGTTTGGCTCTCAGGTACGCTCACAACAGAGATTGCGAATGATGTCCTTCACCAACCCACCGCCAAGGCGATGTGGGATATTTTGGCCATGACATACTCTCAGGTCCGCAATGAGACGAAGATGCTCCAGTTGCAGCATGATATATTTACCACGAAGCAGAATGACAGGCCGCTTCATTCGCTATACACGTCGCTTCGTGGTATGTTCGAGAATCTCTATAGCACCATTCCCCTCACAGCTACGCCGGAACAGCAGAAGACGTTCCGCAATGCCACAATGGTTGGCGTTTTACTCGCTGCCCTAGACCCGGAGTATGAGGCCGCACGGTCTCAAATACTAGCAGATGCCACTATCCCGCCGATGGAAGAGGTATACAGGAGGCTCAGTCGTGTACCTGTTCCATCTACTACAGCAACGGCACCTCCGTCTGCAATGGCAGTTTCCAGGGGACGTGGTAGTTCGTCCTCGTTTCGTGGCAGAGGAAGTAGTGGACGTGGACGTGGAGGTCGCATACGTTCCACGTGTTCTTTCTGTCGCCGTACTGGTCATTCGGAGGATACGTGCTATTCCAAGCACGGTTTCCCCCCTTCTGCACGTGTCGCGGATCATGTTCAGGGTCCTTCAGCATCTACTCCAGATCACAGGTTCGAGGAGTTGGTGGCACGACTTCGTGATATCATGCCACAATCGTCGACAGAGGGTGCTGAAGCTTCTGACATTGCAGCTTCAGCCTCCGCTAGTTCATCTGCCTCAGCCAGTGCCTCAGGTAGTGCCTCAGTCTCATCTACTAGTCATGATCTCACAGGATGGATTGTCGATTCCGGAGCTACTCATCATCTATGCCGTGAGAGAGATATTCTGCAGTCTTACAGAGCTGTTCAGCCTGGTCGCTCTGTCCTCATTGCTGATGGCACTCATTCCCCGATCATTGGTCAGGGGGAGACAGCTTTGCTTCCCTCTATGCACTTACAGAATGTGCTACATGCTCCAGAATTCTCTATGAACCTCTTGTCGATTAGCCAGATTACACGTGATTTGCACTGTCGTGCTATTTTTGATCCATCGTCTGTTATTTTTCAGGATATACTAACGGGCAGGGTGATTGGCTGTGGCTCTGAGCACAATGGCCTCTATCGTCTCGTCCGTACTTCTTACGCTGGCGTCTCACTACATTCTCAAGGCTCCGTATCTCCGTACACCTGGCATCTTCGATTCGGTCATCTACCGCTGCAGAAAATGCGTCATCTTCTGCCTCAGGTCTCTCCGAGTTCCTCTTTTCGTTGTGAAGCGTGTCAATTAGGGAA
Organism: Ottelia alismoides; assembly: GCA_037367405.1. NCBI lineage: Eukaryota > Viridiplantae > Streptophyta > Magnoliopsida > Alismatales > Hydrocharitaceae > Ottelia > Ottelia alismoides. The sequence goes on from JAZKJV010000707.1 coordinate 22,707, forward strand.
GCATCATAGGTCTAGCTTCCCCAGTCGTCAGAGTCGGAGCAGTAGCTCCCCGTTTGAATTATTTCATATAGACATTTGGGGTCCAAGTCGTGTCCCGGACCATCAGGGGCACAGGTTCTATTTAGTAGTAGTTGATGATTTTTCTAGAGTTTCATGGACTTTTCTTCTGAAAAATAAATCTGAGGCAGGAAATGTTATCCAAAATCTTATTAATGAAATCCAGAATGTTTTTTCATCTGCTGTTAAGTATGTGCGTACTGACAATGCCTTAGAATTCTGCACTCGCTCTCTTGCAAATTTCCTTTCTTCTAAAGGCATCATTCACCAAACAACATGTGCGTACACCTCTCAACAAAATGGGGTTGCTGAACGAAAACATCGACATTTTCTTGATATTGCTCGCACATTACTGATTCAGAGTTGTGCTCCATTATCTTTTTGGGGAGATGCCATACTTACAGCATGTTATCTGGTCAACCGAATGCCTACAACTGTTCTTGGGGAAAAGTCCCCGATCTCTGTTCTTTTTCCCGACAGAGACTTGTTTAACCTTACACCTCGAGTCTTCGGCTCTGTTGCGTTTGTCCACCGCTTATCTCCGGGACTTGATAAGCTCTCTCCTAGGGCTATCAAGTGTGTGTTTGTGGGTTACTCCAGAACACAAAAAGGATACCGTTGCTATGATCCTGTTCATAACAAGTACTATGTGAGCGCAGATGTTACATTTTTCGAACCTGTCATGTACTTCTCCCCTGCAGGTGACAGATTGGTCTCCTCCACATCACCAGATTCCACGGTCTATGTTCCTCCACCTCCAAGTCTGGGTCAAACCTCTCCTCCACCGAAACCACCACCACCTCCAGTTGTCCCTTTCCCTAAGTTCTATTCAAGGCGGACTGGCCCTGCTCAAGCTACAAGTCAACCATCCAACACGCCTCAGGTATGTTCTGACGTTAACACTGATGATGGGTTAGATAATGCACCTGTGCAGGAGCCTTTCCTACAGGAGGAAGATCAACCAGTTAGCACGGTCTTGGATGATTTGGACCGCCCCATTGCTCACAGGAAGCAGCGGAGACAGTGTGCCTCCTATCCTCTTGCCTCTTACGTCTCCTTTCATCGTCTCACTGGGGACTTCCAGCGGTTTGCAGCTGCCGTATCATCAGTTGAGATTCCACGGACATATCAGGATGCCATGAAGACTGACTGCTGGCGTTTAGCAATGGAGGAAGAGATGTATGCCTTGCGATCTCGCGGGACTTGGTCTCTTGTCCCCATTCCTCCAGGTGCATCCGTGGTGAGTTGCAAATGGGTATTTACGGTAAAATATCATGCGGATGGTCGTCTAGACAGATACAAAGCAAGGCTCGTGGCACGAGGATTTACTCAGACATATGTGGTTGATTATTTGGATACTTTCTCCCCGGTGGCGAGACACTCTACTCTACGCATTCTTATGTCTGTTGCTGTGGTACGTAACTGGCCTATTTTCCAGCTTGATGTCAAGAATGCCTTCTTGTATGGTGACCTACAGGAGGAAGTCTACATGCAGCAGCCACCCGGGTTTGCTGCTGAGGGGGAGACCCAGATGGTGTGTAGACTTCATAAGGCTATCTATGGCCTTAAACAGAGTCCTCGGGCATGGTACCAAAAGCTCTCCCAGCTTATGGAACAACAGGGGTTCAGAAGGTCAAATGCGGACCACTCACTGTTTGTCCTGAAGACCCCTAGAGGTACTATTGTCGTTATGATATACGTTGATGACATATTGGTCACAGGAGATGATGCTCAGGGGATTGAGCGAACCAAGTCAATGTTGGGGAGCCAGTTCATTACAAAAGATCTTGGCACAATACGTTACTTTCTGGGGATAGAGTTTGCAAGAAATGCACAAGGAATGGTGATGACTCAAAGAAAATATGTCACAGATTTGCTAGCTGAAACAGGAATGACTGGATGCAGACCTTCAAGTACACCTATGGACCCGAGCATGAAGCTGTACGATGAGGATACAGAGGAGGTGGACAAGAGAAGGTACAGAGAAATGGTGGGCAAGCTCTTATACATTACCATCACTCGACCGGATATTGCCTTTGCAGTAAACCGGGTGAGTCAATTCATGGAGCAGCCGAGGCAAGTTCATATGGATGCCGTGCATATGATATTGAGATATCTGAAGTCTTCCCCAGGCGCAGGGTTGCTGTTCAAGAAAGATACAGATCTGTCTATTTCAGCCTGCGCAGATGCAGATTATGCAGGATGTCCAAGGGATCGTAAGTCTACCTCTGGATTTGCTATCTTCATAGGAAGCTCCTTAGTCTCGTGGAAAAGCAAGAAGCAGACTGTTGTGGCGAGATCCAGTGCCGAATCCGAGTACAGAGCCATGGCTCAGGCAACCACGGAGATGATGTGGGTTAAAGCAGTTTTAGAAGATCTGAATGTCAATGTCCCCTTGCCTATGAACCTTCAATGTGATAATCAGGCAGCATTATCTATTGCCAACAATCCAGCCTTCCATGAGAGAACAAAGCACATCGAGGTGGATTGTCATTATACTAGGGACATGATTCAGAAGGGCTTCATTTCCACATCACATGTCAGTTCAGAGGACCAGACTGCTGACATATTCACGAAGCCATTGCTCAGAGGACCTTTCCAGAGATGTTCGTCCAAGCTGAGCATGATAGATATCTATGCTCCATCTTGAGGGGGAGTGTAGAGAATTACTTATGTTACGTTTTAAGTGTTTCGTAATTACTACTTATATTTTGTAAGACTCTGTAATTTACCCAAGGGTTTTCTCTCTATATAAGAGACCCGAGGGCTCTATAGAATAAAAAACATCTCAGTACTCTTTTACCCTAACAACAAGTATGATGAAGATCATGTCTTGGCTAGATGCTATATCCTGGGTTCTGTCTCCAATGTTCTGCAGAAGCAACATGTGGAGATGAGCACTTGCCAGGAGATAATGCAGAATCTTAAGGATATGTTTGGTGACATTAACCGCACCCAGCGGTACAATGTTATGAAAGACCTCATTCGCTGCAGGATGCAGGAAGGGACTTCGGTCCATGAACATGTACTCAAAATGTTTGGGTACTTGTCGGAGCTGGAGACTCTTGGGGCAACAATGGATGCAGACATGCAAGCTGACTTCATTCTGCTGTCGTTTCCCAAATCTTTCAATAACTTTGTAGTGTCATTCCACATGAACAAGTTGGAATTGACAAGCGCTGGTCTTCTTGCTGCATTGAAATCTGCGGAAGATGTAATGAAAAAGGATGGTCCCGCTGGCAGTGCAATGGTTGCACAGGTCAGAGGGAAGCGCGGTCGGAAGAAAGGTTCTCGAAAGGGCCCGACCCAGAAGAGAAAGAAGGGACAAAGTGTTGGCTCTTCTTCCAATGCATCCACTCTAATGGCGTCAAAGAAAACCGACGTCTGTCACCACTGCAAAAAGCCGGGGCACTGGAGGCGTAACTGTCCAGAATACCTGAAGTCCTCAGACAAAGGTAAAGCCCCAGCAGGTATGAAATCTACTTTCATCATTGAAACCAGCTTTCTCGTCGGACGAGAAGGAAGTTGGGTTGTAGACTCTGGTGCTTCTGTTCATGTGTGCGATTTGTTGCATTTGTTTCAGGAAACTAGAAGTCTTGAGGAAGGGGAGATAGTCATCCAGATGGGATCTGATGCAAGTGTTGCAGCAGTAGCCGTCGGGACTTGTCGACTATGATTATCTAGTGGTAGAGTCCTTATACTTAAAGAGTGTCTTTATATACCCGAAGTCAGAAGGAACTTGATATCTGTATCTAAGTTTGTTAGAAGCGGATATTCATTCCTTTTCTGTAATAAATTAGTCATAAGTCGTTATGACAAATATATTGCGGATGGTGTTTTGACTTCTGGTGGACTCTATGAGTTGTGCATTGATAAATGTATCATGAATGTGACAACCACTAATAAAAACTCTAAAAGATCCAGGGAGGATAAAAACATCTCAAATGAGATTTGGCATCAAAGGCTTGATCATTTATCTGTTGATAGGATCAATAGATTGATAAAGGATGGACCTCTAGATTTTCTACAGGTTCAACATTTGCCTACTTGCAAACATTGTATTCAGGGTAAAATGACTAGGACGCCTTTCCGTAACAAGGTTATAAGATGCGAAGGTATTATTGACCTAATACATACCGATGTATGTGGTCCCTTCAGTACCGCGACTCAAAATGGATGTCGATATTATTTAACGTTTATCGATGACCATTCGCGATACGGGTTTGTCTTCCTATTACGTCATAAGTCTGAAACCTTTGAAAAATTCAAAGAATTCAAGGCTTTGGTTGAGAACCAAACCGATAGGAAGATTAAACGGATTCGATCTGATCAAGGTGGCGAGTACCTATCAGATGAATTCAAGGAATACCTTAAGGAGAATGGAATTGTTTCCAATCTCACTCCTCCTGGAACTCCCCAACTTAATGGTGTTGCTGAAAGACGCAACAGGACCATCATGGACATGGTCCGTTCAATGATGAGCAAAGCACATTTACCTCTTAGTTTCTGGGGATATGCAGTAGAGACTGCAATATATATCCTGAATAAGGTTCCTAGCAAGTCTGTACCTAAGACTCCTCATGAGCTATGGTATGGAACCAAACCTAGTGTTAATCACTTGAGGGTTTGGGGTTGCTTGGTCCATGCGAAGAACGTGGACACAAGTATGCTAGAATCTCGCTCTCGTGAGTGTTACTTCATTGGGTATGTTAAAGATGGTATTGGATACCGGCTTTATGACCCTGAGACCCAAAAGATTTTTGTTTCTAGAGATGTGAAGTTTCTGGAGAATGGTTTCCTTAAAGGTCAAGACAATAATGAAGTAGAGAAATTCATTGAATCCCTTGAGGATTCTGAGCTTCCTAGACCAGAAACTGAAGAGATAAATAAAGATGAAACACCCATACCTCTTCGAAGGAGTTCGAGGGTGGTTGCACCACCTGAAAGATATGGATTCCATGTGTCAGGTGAAACTGACATTGATCCTGCTTCATTTGATGAAGCACTCACGGTTCAAGACATGGATAGATGGATGCTAGCAATGAAGTCAGAAATTGACTCCATGCATAAGAATGGTGTATGGACCTTAGAGGATCTACCTAAAGGGGTAAAACCCATTGGGTGTAAATGGATCTTCAAGATAAAGAGCGGACCTGATGGGAAAGTAGAGACTTTCAAGGCACGTCTCATAGCCAAGGGCTACACACAGAGAGAAGACATCGATTACGATGAGACATTCTCTCCTATGGCTATGCTTAAATCCATCAGGACACTGCTAGCTATAGCTGCATATCTTGACTACGACATCTGGCAGATGGACGTCAAGATGGCTTTCCTCAATGGATACCTCGAGGAGGACATCTACATGGATCAGCCCCAAGGCTTCATGAGTGAGGATGACAAAGTATGCAAGCTGAAGAAATCCATCTATGGGCTCAAGCAAGCTTCTCGTAGCTGGAACATCAGATTTGACGAAACCATAAAGATTTATGATTTTGTGCAAAATCCTGATGAACCTTGTGTATACAAGAAGACTAGTGGGGGTGCCATTGTGTTCATCGTGCTTTACGTAGATGACATCCTTATCATTGGGAATGATACAGGGATGATGACCAGTGTAAAGATTTGGTTGTCCCTTACCTTTGAGATGGAAGATCTTGGAGAAGCCTCTTACATCTTAGGCCTGAAGCTGTTCAGAAACTGAGAAAAGAGGATTTTGGGATTGTCACAACATGGATACATTAATAAGATTCTTGAACGATTCCGTATGGATAGTTCCAAGAAAGGACTCCTACCCTTAAGACATGGTATCCACATGTCTAAAGGAATGGCTCCTCAAACTGTTGAGGAAAAGAAGGCCATGGCTAGATGTCCTTATGCATCAGTCGTAGGAAGCTTAATGTATGCCATGATGTGTACTAGGCCAGATATCTGCCATGCAGTGGGAGTGGTAAGTCGTTACCAATCCTGCTATGGAGAACAACACTGGAATGCAGTAAAGAACATATTCAAATATCTGAGACGGACGCAAGATTACATCTTGGTCTATGGAGATGGTGATCTCCAAGTCTTGGGATATACAAATTCTGACTTCCAATCGGATGTAGATGATCGAAAGTCGACATCAGGGTTTGTGTTCTTGTTGAATGGTGGTGCTGTGAGCTGGAGAAGCAAGAAGCAGGACACTAATGCAGATTCAACAACAGAAGTCGAATACATTGCCGCATCGGATGCTGCAAAGGAGGCGGTGCGGTTGCGCAAGTTCGTGCTGGAGCTTGGCGTAGTTTCCTCTGATACTCCCATCCCGTTACTCTGCGATAACAAGGGAGCCATTACTCAGGCAAAGGAACCCAGATGACATCAAAAGAGCAAGCACGTGTAAAGGAAATACCACATCATTCGGGAGATACAAAAGCGTGGTGACATCATCATCACCAAGGTGGCCTCTGCCGACAACGTTGCTGATCCTCTTACCAAACCTCTGACACAGAAGGTTTTTGACCAGCATGTAATGAGTATGGGTTTAAGGATTGTACCTGAATGGTTCTGAGGGCTAGTGGGAGATTGTTAGCAATGTAAGCCCCGGGCGAACCATTTCTATAATAAATGTTATTGTAATGAATAAATTATCAATGAAAGTTATTGATTATTTTTCACTCCCTTTCTGAGATTAAATGAATGAATGCACTATAGGGTCCCTCTATACAATAAGGGTTATGTACCATGGCTAACTTGATGATCATACAGTTGTTGATTCATTGGATGAATCATAGAGGCTGATGCTTGGATGAATATCTAAGGAGTTAGATAGAGGACTCATCAAGCATCGTCAAATGATTGTTAAGTGATGATCTCCAGCTTGAGTAGGAGATGGCAATCCTCTCTCAGATGGCTGATATCTGACTGACCTCTTGATGCAGGTCCTCTGCATGGGAATAGTGATTCAGAGGTGTCAGATTAGTTGAGTCAATGGGTTGACTTAACGAGATCGAGATAACCAAAGACCTATGTTGAATACTGTCACAGCATAAGCATGCATCCTCTAACCAGAGACAGATGTGTTGCTATATATTTGAGTGTGTACATTTGACAGACAAATAGGTTGATGACCTAACCAAGGTCTATACACCGGCGAGCTGGTGTGCATGTAAGGACATATGAATAATACAGGGATCATACAGGTTCACTTGTGAACCGGGAGACATGAGCTCACTCATGAGGTACTGGGACTGAACAAGTTCCATGCATGGTCGTCATGCTTTGGAAGCATGACATGAATTTGAAAGGTAAGATATATGCTTTGAGAGAGTATATGATCTATACCAAATCCCAGTGACCAAGATTGAGAAACTTAATGATCAAACCCTGAAGATAACAATGTAAAAGTGATCTTTATCTTCAGAATGATCATAGGTCTTCCAGTATGTAGGATGTACAGGTATTGGGAATACCTAAGGGTGATGTGATCATAAACGATCGTATAACCGTGACGCTTCCATTCCGAGGGAGTGATGAAACAGGTTTGGATTTTAGTGACTCCTCTCATTAGAGAAGTAACCTAATCTTAGTCCATGAACTGGACATTGATCTGAATGAGATTTAGATGCAATGAAAAGATTAGGTCTACGGTCTTGATTTGATCAAGCATCAGTGGGAGGTCTATGGGATCTGGATTTGAGATGTGATCTCAACATCCAAGTCACTATACATGGAACAATACAATCGCCCTGTCCTTATCTCCAAGTATCTGCGGAGAGATCGCATTATTCTTGAAGGGTTCGAGAATAATTCCATAAGATCTAAGCAATGAAGAAATGATGATTAAATGTGATTTAATCATATTGATGTGTGAAGAAATTATCCAATATAATTAAATGTGATTTAATTATTATGGATAAGAATAATGTGGATAGAAATATTCAATTATTCTTGATATATTATAAATGTGATTTATAATGTATTAGAGAGAACTAATTATAATTTATATGTGTTGATTAATTATTATGTGTATTGGATACACATTGTCTAATTAATTGACAATGTAAATTATATGTTGTTTTGGGTTGTGAATATGATTCACAATTTTTTCCATGGCAAGATTGCAATATTCTCAAATATAATTGTGAATTATTTTTGAAGAATAAAACCCTACAAAATTTTTTGCAAATAAATAATGAAGAAATTCAAGGAGACATGCAATCTCATGGAAATCCATGAGATTGCCTCCTTGAGATCTCAAAGTGGCGGCACCCAATTCCTAATTGGAATGGGTGGTCGTCCACTTGGATATACATGGTAGATGTTGATCTCCATGTATATTCTCTCCTTATTTATTGGTTTAATTTAGGATTGATTTATAGTTGATTTTGTCAAATATATTTTAATCTAAATTTGTTGGTTTTACCAACAACAATCTTGACCATTGGATTGACATAAATCAATCTCATCCATTGATTTTATATGTCACATGGATTGAGATCCATGGATCCCAAAACCCTATAAATAGGGAGGCATACCATGCTCTCTTGTACATGCAATTTTGGAGCTCTCTCTCTCTCTCTCTTTTCTTCATACACGACAACCCTCTCTTCCTCTATTTTTGGTGGCCGTCCACCATACCCTAGAGGAGAGATTCGTCGACGCTCTAGCCACCGCGCCGCCACTTCGACATTCTTCGGTTCTCCGTCTTCTTGGAGTGCTACACTCACGAAGGAGATGTTCGATCTCGTGCGACGAGATCAGGAGCAACCACGCTTGGATCATCTTCTTGGATTGCGAGGACAACGCGGTTCATCCCCGCGCTCGCAAGCGGTCTCGCCGACGATCGGACTTGAGACAGGAGGTCTCTTTCATTAGAGACTTGATCAACCACGCTTCAAGAGGTATTGCATTATACTTGTTGTGGTTATAGATGAAACGATCCGAGAATCGTTCTTGGATCATGTGGTTTCATCACATGATTTTTTTTAAATTCCGCTGCACCGAACACCTAGTGCGACCAGTCGTTCTTCGTCGTATCTGATACGACGATCACGCTTCCGTGATGCGCTTGAGGATAAATTCCACATCCTTCAACTAGAATTAACAATAAGCTTTAATATTCTCCCTCAAGATGGATAATAGATGTCCATCATGCTTTAATTGGAGATGCATTTGGTGAAGAGCGAGCAACTCAAGGCCTTTGTAAAAGCATCAGTTGTCTGCCTTTTAGAGCTAACATGCTTAGTATTGATAAAACCACTCTGGATCTTGTCCCGAGTTTAATGACAATTCACTTACAAATGTGCGGTACATTCACAAAAGGCTGGATTATTTGCAATAAAACATAGTTACCAAGTTCTTGTACATCATTACCATAAGACTGGACAGGTAAGTGAAGATCTTTCAAGGATCCAATTACCACATCTACATATTTCGTTCCACATCATCTGTGACTGGGAATTGGTCTTATCGGTGGGGCTTAAAGAAGTCCCACACCCATTGTAACAGTTGGGAGAGAAAGAAAGTATCTGACCCATTGAGAGGCATTCTCCCATGTTTTCAGCTTGCTCCATTTGGAGTAGGGTTTCACGTAAAATCTTGGTATACTTCCTGTTGGGAGAAATGAATGACTTGTATTAAACGAGACCCTAGGGCTCTCTTATATAGGAGAAAAGCTCTGGGTTAATTATAGAGAAGTACATAAAGAAAACATAACTGGAAATACAATTATCTCAACACTCCCCCGCAAGCTGGAGCATATATCTATCATGCTCAGCTTGGTGCAACACTTCTGAAATGGGCCTCTAGCGAGTGCCTTGGTGAAGATATCTGCAATCTGATCTCCAGTAGAAACATGTGTTGTAGATATGAAACCTTTCTGAATCATCTCTCTAGTGTAATGACAATCCACCTCTATGTGTTTGTGTGAAGCCCGCTAGGACCTGGGTGCCCGTTTACACACGTTCGCCACATTAATGTAATTACTGATCGAATTTAAAGCATGAAATTTAGGGAAAATTTTTCGCATTTCTTTATGATGACAATTCAAATTATAAACAACCACAAATTCCCTCTAGACAAGTAATGCCCTAAACTCTATTCATTTATTTCATTTCCATATCATAATTATATGAGTTCATATCAAAATATGACAGGAGAAGAAGAAAAGCAACAACTATACTATGTACATGGCAAAAGCCGAAATTGTACCGTCTCCTGTAAACGTGCAAGCCTGGTATTATCAAGCGGCTACTGAGCTACGGGATCCTTGCATGCCACACATGGTAGGAAATAAGGAAACCGTCAGCAAACACTGAGTACATCCAATAACAATGTAAATAATTGAAAGACGTGTAAGTGTGCAAAAGAAAAGCAGTAGGTATAAGCAATTAAATTTGACTTCTACTTGTAATGAAAAAAAGGTTTTCAAAGTTGTTTGTATATAAGCCCCCACGCTCACCCATTCCTACTTGTAATCCCATATATATATATATATCATTATACTTCATATTTAGTTAATAGCTAGAGGGTAGCTTGTGATTCATGACTCGTTCGAAGATATATAAATTATATTCTAAGAGATGGCGTGAGAAGTTTTTCATTTTGCCCTTTGAGGATCATGATTTTGGATCTTAATAGTAGAGATGATACATTTCTAACTTGGTTCTTCACTTTATTTAACTTTTCAAGTCTAATTGAGAGTCCGGATATTTGAGAATGTTGGTTGATTGTTTTTGACTGATATGGATGCGGTGAATCTAATAGTAATCCCAATTATAGCCAATATCACTGATCTTTAACTTACTTCTTACCAAAATCTTCAGAACTAATCTCATCATAACTGCAACCCTCGCTAAGCCTATTGGCGGAAAAACAAAATTCAAGTGGTGAGGAAGTCTCCTAAGGAGACTCTTCCGTCTTGTCCTCTAATTGGAAGTGCGGTTCAATAGAGGGAAACATCTACTCCAAAACTACACCCCGGAGACGAGTGAGAGAGACTCTCCGGAAAAGTCACTTTAGATACTGGCCCGACTAGTACGGGCAAACGAGCTCGTATGTAAAACTGAAAACCGAGGATCCCTCACATGGGTATCCTAAAACAGAGGGTCAACAAAACTGGTCAAAAGTCGAGTTCCCAACAAGGCGTAAAAATACTGTGAGCTTGCGTAAAATCGTGAAAAAGAATGGGATCCTAGACTCACGCACTTGACGGCCGCTGCTCGAACTGGGCTTCATATCTTCTGCCCAGTTGAGGGTCACCGCGCCGTCGCACAGTCAGGTATGAGTGCCACCATGACCGACACTAGTAGTTATCACTCATCACTGATGCTCATCAAACCATAGATCTGTGTCAACCTTCCTTATCAAGATTAAGGGTTATTCTAACTAGATGATCAACTGACTGAATCCTTGATCCAAGTTACGTAGTTTATTTTGTAATTGGAAAATCCAAGACCAAGGCCAAATCGTTCCAATAAGTGATGATTGATTCAAAGGACTAGTCTTTAATATTAAGCATTTCTGAAATCCTAAGCTCTTTTCTTATTTATTATATGGGGTTGGGGAGCATGTACCCATGTTCATGCAATTTTACATGCACCGGGGCCTATACCTTCCACGTTTTTTTACTTTTTTTTTGGAAAATATCACCATGTATATTCATGTATACATCCCTCCATTTTGCTAATCGAATTTCGTCAGAAACAGAGACTCCTATGTCCTCCATCTAGAACATGTCGATTACAACAATTCTAAGACCGTTAAAATTATATGCTCTAGATGGAAGGCGTAGGAGTCTCTGTTTCTGACGAAATTCGAATGGCATATAGATATACATGGTGATATTTTTCAAAGAATTAAAAAAACGTGGAAGATATAGACCCCGATGCATGTAAAATTACATGCACCTAGGTATACTTTCCAACCCCTTATTATATATATTGGCAAAGTCACCATACTGTTTAGCAAGGGCCCTATGTAAAATAGATTCACCTTTATCGTCAATTGTATTGGGATCTACACCTACCCGAAATAGCTCTCTCATGCATTCGGTCTCCAATGGAAAGCACAACTTGAGTAATGGTTGGAAAATTAATCTAGCATAGGATAAACATATATATATATATATATAAATTTTGCGAAAAATGAGGTGGGGGCAGCCATGTTGGCTACCCCTAGGGGGCAGCCCCATTTTACCCATATATATATATATATTCAGGATTTCAAAGAAAATGCAATGAGAAATATAGTCAAGGATTTTTAAAACATGCCAAGCCATACAGAATGAACTTTGGAGATATTAAGTGTTCTTAAATCTTAGGGAAGTGATAAAAAAATGCGCCATACCCAAAGCTGGCCACCTTTTCAAGTAAATAGCCAGCAAGGAATTAGTCGTTTTGTCACAAAGGTGGAATTATAAAGCAACGAATACTTTTAGATGCATGGGCAGGAAATCATGACACAACAAGTAGCATCACACAGCTTTACAGAAAACACGTGTTCTCAAGTCAAAGGAAAATGAAACCTCTTTTATTCCCTATCTTATAGTAGTTACATATTCAAAATATCCTGAGGATCTTTTTCCAAAAGAAGATGTACAGATAATACTAATTACGAACATATCATTTTTACTAGTATTTCCCCTTATTAAAGAAATATCAACTTGCACAACTGCATTCCACATCAAAACATTTCCATGTTGTATATACGTTTTAATTATGTAACTATTTACACTCCCGCCAATTAATATAATCATTAGTTAAGAAAAACTCCTTAATGGTGATTAACATGCAATTGATTGGTACTGGAAAATTTTTCTAAAATTTTAATCCTAGCATTTGACCTTTTAATACAGAACAGAAATTCCAGGCTAGGAAGATACTGATAAATTAACTAAAACTTCCACTTAAGCCATTTCGCCAGATTCGACACTAATGAAAGGAATTTTCACGGAGACAGAGCTTCTTCCTTATTCCAAGCAAATTAATTTCTATCCTTGATGCTTTCTCATATTATCATGTAAAACAGAAAAAGGAAAATATGCATTGATAGCATTCCCTTCATATTTCTCAGATCAGATAATTTAGGTAATTGATTTATGTGATATCAGGCCTAAAAAGGACTGCTGCTACAACAGAATCAATTTGATTCACTCCATAAGTCTCACAAGGAATCAAGTTTAGGACAAGAATGCATGTATGACAGTAATAAGATGGAGATAGGAATATACCTTGAATCTTAAATTTTGGAAAGGGTTTTGGGCCTGGATCAAGACATGCATGCAACTCTTGAAGAATTTGGAGAGAAGCAGCATCTATTGCCGTTGGAGAAGCTCCAATGGAAGGGATGCAACTGCAATTTGAAGCATTTGTAGCTGCAAGGTTGCTGGACCAAGGCAAAAACTATGGTAATTGTAGGACTTTAATAGACCAAAAAGCAATTGGAGGGAAAACCGTTGCTTGGAGAAGAGAAAGAAAGAGCAAAAAACAAGTCCTTACGTTGGAGAGAATTAGAGAAGGGGAAAGAGGTTGGTGTTATTATACAAGGAGAGGGGGTTTTAAACCTTGCCTAGTGGGGAAAAGGAAATAGCCAAGTGGGCTGGAAAGAATAGTCCAAGTGGTTGTATTGTTAAAGAAAATATTTATTTCTTATTTTTTAACATTTTCTCTCCTTTTATTTAAGATATCAAAGGCATTCGTATTCACGCCTCGAGTGTCAGATTTCGACGTGCAATATCTCGTTTTACTCGTCTCTGAACGTCAATCAACACGAGTGTAATATTGATATACTTTTGATCGGGTTTGGATGTCCAAAATTTTCGAGATATGATTTTTGTTTGTGGTTAAATTTCGCCATTTAAAAATATCAGACGATCCCCGATTGCCGAACGGTCAATTCCGTTGGTTTTATTTTGTCGAATTGGATTTTATGATGGTCTTGATTTGTTTTTTTTTGAATCAAATGGTCTTGATTTGTTTCGCGGTTTCTGAATTTACGTCGCAGCTTTTCGGGCATGCTTTACGATACGATCGATTTTTAGTCGTTTTCGCCCGAACAACTTTTGATTTGGGATCGGTTGATCGATTTAAGTTATTTAATATTGTATGATAACTTTATTGGGCTAATCAAACCCTAACCGAGTCGGGTTCGGATTTGTGTGGATCTGGATGTTATAACTATAAAAACCTCAATGGGATTCTCGTCCTCGAGACTCGAGTCAAGGTCATTAGGTGTCTTGTTTGGATATCATATGGCCCTAAAACCTCAAAGGGTTTTAAAAGCCATAAAAACCTCAAAGGGAAAACAAGTCATATTCTTTTAACATGTAATAATTAAATACACTTGTTTTAATGATTACCTGAGAAAAGCTGCGGGTATCGTGCCTGCTTGTCAGCTTCGGTCTCCCACGTCGCCTCTTCAACATCCTGTCGTTGCCACAACACCTTGACCAATGGAATCTCTTTACTACGAAGCTTCTTCACATCACTGTCAAGTATCTACACTGACCTCTCCTCGTATGTCAAATTTGCCTCCACGTCAAGATTCTCGTAGCTGATGACATGTCGAGGATCGTGCACATACTTTCTCAAGTTGGATACATTAAATACATCGTGGATGCCTGAAAGGTGTGGAGGAAGATCTACTCGGTAAGCTACCTTCCCCACACGAGCAAGAATCTCAAAAGGTCCAACATATTGTGGCACCGGCTTGCCACGAATACCGAATCTCTACACTCCCTTCATGGAAGATACTCGTAAAAATATTCAATTTCCAACCTGTAATTTGTAGGAATGTCATTAGTATAAGAGTAAGTTAAATTTGTAATAGTAGAAAGAGAAGAATATTGGATACCTGAAACCAAGGTTCAGGAAAGCGGTATGCGTATGCATTCGGATAGGTCACTGAATAGCGCTTAAGCGGTATGCAGGAGCATATACAGGGTATATGAGGTTTCACTCTGTTTCTAAATTTTTTATTTAAAAATAAATAAATATATAGAAAAGTGACTACAACATAACTAAATTTACGTATAATTATGGTCCAACAGAAGATCTAAGAAAAATAACTTTCATATAGAGTTTAAAACAATCTCTATCAATCAAATACCAATACTTCAATAGAACGGTTAACACACAAAATAATTGACAACAATCAACACAATAGAAAAGTTAGCGCATCAAATGCCTCTATTGTTGAATATAATGTCATTTATCTCTATCGTTATATTTATAACTGATCCTCCATCAAAAGTACCAAACTTTACATATAATATATTGCATTCATTATAACTATTAGTTGACTAAATTAGTTTGCTAAATTATTAATACATTATTCTTTTTCTTCCCTGCGTGTTTACTCCAATCTGCATATGCGGCTGCACAGACTGCATATGCGGTTGCACAGACCGCATATGCAGCTGCACAGACCGCATATGCAGCTGCACAGACCGCATATGCGGCTGCACGGACCACATATGCGACCGCATAGCCCGTATAAGTGCACATGTCGCATAATGTGGGGCTTCATGAAAGCGGTGCGCTGAGGGCACCGCATACGCATATGCGTCCGCACATGCCGCTTTCGTGAACACTGCCTGAAACTTCAAATCTCTTCTCCAAAGGTCTGCATAGCTCTTCTGGAGCCTTTGTGCCGTCAGAAGCCTTCGACTCACAAAATGAACCCTCGTGGTCTCCTCCAGGAGATCTACGGAGTAAAGAGCATGATCACCTACCCCACGCTAACTGAGAGGTGTGAGGCATCTCCTCCTGTATAGGGCTTTGAATGGTGTCATGCCAATACAGGAATGATAGCTGTTGTTGTATGTGAATTCCACCAATGGCAGATGGTCCTTCCAGGATCCTTTCCCCTCCAACGAGCATGCGCGAAGCAAATCCTCTAGTGTCTAAATGGTACGCTCACTCCGTCCATCTGTCTGCGGATGATAAGTAGAACTCATCTTTAGCTCCGTCCATCTGTCTAAATGTGCCTTATCGAGAATAACTCTACGCAACTACTCGTCGTTGGGCACAACGACCCATCCTGCATTCCATAAAATAGATTCCGCCACAACAAAATCATCAACCTCATCCTTGACGACCCACATGTATCTATCTCGAATCCATGGATCTGTCCTCTGGCCTTCTAAAATGCGATCCCACAAACTGCTGAATCGTAGAGGTAGAGCACTAGATATGGATGTACTCTCCTGAGGATGCCAACCAGTTAAAGCTGTGAGCATATCCCACGTGTATAGACAGTTTTTCGCACCCTCTACATGTGCTCTCCTGCTCAGTGCATCTGCCACCATGTTTCCCTTACCGAGATGGTAAGAGACCGTGCAATCATAATCCTTCAATAGCTCGAGCCACCTATGCTGTCTCATGTCGAGCTTCTTCTGATCAAAGATATATTTTAAGCTCTTGTGATCAGTGAAAATTTCGAAATTCACTCCATAGAGATAGAGGCGCTAGGTCTTCAAGGCGAAGACAACTATCGCCAACTCCAAGTCATGGGTATGGTAGTTCCGCTCATGCGGTCTCAACTGTTGTGATGCTTAAGCAATCTCAGGACCTCTCTGCATCAATACTGCTCCTAGGCCTTCTCCAGATGCATATGTGTAGATTACATAGTCCTGAGTGCTTGAAGGAAGTGTAAGAATGGACGTTGTAGTCTACCTCTCCTTTAGTGACCTGAAGGCATGCTCACATGAATCATCCCAAAGGAATGGAACTCCCTTCTGTGTCAATCGTGTCAGAGGATGAACAATGCGTGAAAATACACTGACGAAGCATTTGAAATAACTCGCTAGCCCAAGGAAGCTTCGTATTTGTGTAACTGTCTTGGACTGCTCCCAAGACATGATTGCCTCAATCTTCGCAGAATCAACTACGATACCTTCTCCTGAAATGACATGCCCCATAAATGAGATTTGGGATAACTAGAACTCGCACTTGCTTAGCTTGGCATATAGCTTGTGCTCTCCCAATATGTCCAAGACAATCCTTAGATCGTTCGCATGATCCCATTCATTCCGAGAATATATGAGTACATCATCAATGAACACCACCACAAATTTGTCCAAATATGGATGGAAGATCCAGTTCATCATATCCATCAATGTTGCAGGGGCATTGGTGAGTCCTAACGGCATCACCAGATTCACCACAAACTCTTAGTGCTTATAGCGAGTCCTGAAAGCTGTCTTCGAAATATCAGACTCTATGATCCTCAACTGATGATAGCCTGAGCGAAGATCGATCTTCGAGAACACCGAAGATCCCCGAAGCTGATCGAATAAATCATCGATACACAATTATGGATAAGGGTTCTTCACCATTCTCTTGTTCAGTTGCCGATAATCAATGCATAATCTCATGGATGCATTTTTCTTCCTGACAAATAGAACCGGAGCACCTCAAGGTGAAGTGCTCGACCTCACAAATCCCAAGTCAAGTAACTCTTGCAACTGCACCTTTAACTCTCTCAACTCAGCTGGTGCCATGCGATAAGGAGCCATCAACATCGGCTGCGTCTGGTAGCAATGTGATCTTGAACTTGATCTCTCTCTCTCTCTCTCTTTCTCTCAGGAGGTAATCCTGACGACTCATCAGGAAAAACATCTGGATATTTTGATACTACTCTGATGTCCTCTACCATCGGCTCATGATCAGATACCTCTCGAACAAATGCTAGATAGGAATCACAACCCTGATCAACAAGTCTCTAAGCTCGCAACACTGAAATGTACTCCATTTTGGAGTCATATAAGGTATCCTCAAAAGTGAATTCGGGTAGATCTGGATTCCTTAAGACAACTATCTTCTTAAAGTAATCAACAAGAGCATGGTGAGCTAATAACCGATCCATCCCTAGAATCAAGTGAAACTCATCAAGCTGTAGGAGCAGACAATCTGCGATCATCTTGTGACCACCAATCAGTACTGACAAGTGCCTGACTATCAGTGAAATGACGAACAACTGGCCACCTGGCCCACGGATGTGATATGGAGAAGATAGGACTTTGCAACTCTACCTAAAGAAGCTAGTAGCCTCGAAGGAAGGAAAGAATGTGTTGCTCCAGAATCAAACAAAACTTGGAAATGTTGGCCCAAGACCGATACCATACCTTTCACCACAGGAGATGCTGAACAAGCCTGCTTTTCTGTCACTGCGTGTAACTGACCTTGTCTGGCTGGTGCAGTACTGGAACTTGCCACACTCTGTGTCTGTCTCTACTGCTGCCTCCTGAAGTTGGAGTTCTTGCCACGGGAACTCCCTGTATGTTGTACCTTTGACTGTGATGACTATGGCTATGGGCGAAGCTCACTAGATTTCTGGGGACAATGATGCCGATTATGTCCCCACTTATGGCACAAGTAACATCAGATTGGCTGGGTTGAAGGAGTGGTCGTGTCTGTGCTTCGAGTCGGTCATACTGGGGGTTTGTCTGCTCTCCGCGACCCATATGGTCGAGCAAAATCTATGCCACGTCCGACAAGTGCTCCTTTTAAGGTAGTCGATGGAGATGAGCGAGCACTGCCGGAGAATGTCGAACCCGTTGGTCGGAATCGCCTGCCTGACCTCCACTACTGAAACGATCGACGAATCAACCCAAGAGATCATTGTGGTCTAGGTACCGCTTCAGACAAGCTCCCAAATCGTTGATCTCTGATGCCCTCGAACGTCTCTGCTGCATCAATAGTCTCGGAGATAGAAGTGATATGCAATCCAACCAACTTCTCCTGCACCTCTTCCCTCATGCCTCTGATGAACTTTTCCATATTCTCTTTTGGAAATGCGACAGTTGCTGGTGTGTGTCGCAACAACTCGGTGTATTGATAGAAGTAATTTCTGGCTGTCATATGTCCCTGACGAAGCTCTGCAAATAAACGGCGCTGGGACTCATTCCACTTCGCAGAAAAGAAGTGGGATCTGAATCATGTCTCAAAAATGTAGGCTTGCGACCCAACTCATAAACTACTGCATCCCACCATGTCTCAACGAAATCTGTCAGTGAGCTCACGTGTTTCGTAGCGCACGAATCATCCTCAGCATCTTCATCACCCTCTTGAGCCACTGCTCAACAACATCTGACGTATCGGTGCCCTTGAACATGGGCACACTGGCCCGCTGGTAGGAAGTGAACACTGACTGGTGCCTGTGAATAACAGAGTACTCATGTGTGTCCTCATCTGCATACTGTGCGGGGTCCTTCTCTATGTCAAATTCTCCATCCTCTGCTCCATGCTCTGGTATCTCCTCAAGTGGATCATCGAAATGAGGCTGTTGTACCTCTACCGACTGTCGTTGATCCTGGGGTGTGCCGTCGTGAGATGGGCAGTAGGTGGAATCTGACCGCTCCTCAAATCCGAGCTCCATGTCCGTCTGTCTATCATCAATGTCTGTCTACTGAGCCAAATCTAATCTTGTTGATCTCACATAGTAGCCTGCTGCTGCTGAAGATCGGCGATGGCGGTCAATATTCGTGCTAGCTGGTCAATCGTCTCCTGGCCTGTTCGGGAGATCATGGCTCTGCATGAGAACGAATCATTAATAATCATAAATTTTATGTTTGCAGACATTTTCTACTTATGCTTTTCCTCTTCTTGGATTATTATATGAAAATGAAATAAAGTTGGTGACATCTGTGGTTGTTGGAATTGAATGTCATATTTCCCCCTCTCAGACTCGCGACAAGTTGGAGGACTGTCGCTATCTGACAACTTAATGTGATCAGAGTTGTAATACTGCGAATGTGTGTATTAGGGTACCATTGCTCTGATGTCAAACTGTGAAGCCCGCTAGGACCCGGGTGCCTGTTTATACACGTTCGCCGCATTAATGTAATTATTGATTGAATTTAAAGCTTGAAATTAAGGGAAACTTTTCGCGTTTCTTTGTAATGACAATTCAAATTATAAACAACAACCACAAATTCCCTCCACCAAACAAGTAGTGCCAAATCTTTATTCATTTATTTCATTTCCATATCATAATTACATGAGTTCATGTCAAAATATGACAGGAGAAGAAGAAATGCAACAACTATATTATGTACATGGCAAAAATCAAAACTGTACTGTCCCCTATAAATGCGCAAGCCTGGTATTATCAAGCGGCTACTGGGCTACGGGCTTCTTGCCTGCCACACATGGTAGGAAACAAGGAAACCATCAACAAGCACTGAGTACATCCAATAACAATGTAAATAATTGAAAGATGTGTAAGTGTGCAAAAGAACAAGCAGTAGGTATAAGCAATTAAAATTCTACTTCTACTTGTAATGGAAAAAAAAGGTTTTCAAATCTGTTTGTTTATAAGCCCCCAAGCTCACCCATTCCTACCTGTAATCCCCATATATATCATTATACTTTATATTTAGTTAATAGCTAGAGTGTAGTTGTGATTCATGACTCATTCGAAGATACATAAATTATATTCTAAGAGATGGCCTGAGAAGTTGTTGTTCATTTTGCCCTTTAAGGATCATGATTTTGGATCTTAATAGTAGAGATGATAAGTTTCTAACTTGGTTCTTCTCTTTATTTAACTTTTCAAGTCTAATTGAGAGCGGATATTTGAGAATGTTGGTTGATTGTTTTTAATTGATATGGATGTGGTGAATCTAATAGTAATCCCAATTATAGCCAATATCACCGATCTTTAACTTCTTGCCAAAATCTTTAGAACTAATCTCATCATAACTGCAACCCTCGCCAAGCCTATTGGCGGAAAAATAAAAATTCAAGCGGTGAGGAAGTCTCCTAAGGAGACTCTTCCGTCTCACCCTCTAATTGGAAGTGCGGTCCAATAAAGGGAAAGGTCTACTCTAAAACTACACCCCAGAGATGGGTGAGAGAGACTCTCCGGAAAAGTCACTCTAGAGACCGGCCCGACTAGTATGGGCAAACAAGCTCGTACGTAAAACTAAAAATCGAGGATCCCCCGCATGGGTATCCTAAAATAGAGGGTCAACGGAACTGGTCAAAAGTCGAGATCCCAACGAGGCATAAAAATACTATGAACTCATGCAAAACCGTGAAAAGGAATGGGATCATAGACCCGCGCATTTGGCGGTCGCTGCCCGAACTGGGCTTCCTATCTTCCGCCCAGTTTATGGTCACGGCGCCCTTGCACAGTTAGGTGTGAGGGCCACCATGACCGACACTAGTAATTATCACTCATTACTGATGCTCATCAAACCATAGATCTGTGTCAACCTATCTAACCTTCCTTATCAAGATTAAGGGTTATTCCAACTAGATGATCAACCAACTAAATCCTTGACTAAGTTACGTAGTTTATTATAATTGGACGATCCAAGACCAAGGCCATATCGTTCCAATAAGTGATGATTGATTCAAAGGACTAGTCTTTAATACTAAGCATCTCTGAAATCCTAAGCTCTTTTCTTATTTATTATATATATATATATATTGGCAAAGTCACCATATTGTTTAGTAAGGGCCCTTTGTAAAATAATTCACCGTTATCATCAATTGTATTTGGATCTACACCTACTCGAAAGAGCTCTCTCGTGTATTCGGTCGCCCATGGAAAGCACAACATGAGTAATGGTTGGAAAACTGACCTAGCATAGATGAACACACACATATATATATTTTAGGTATTCAGAATTTCAAAGAAAATGTAATGAGAAATATAGTCAAGGATTTTTAAAACATGCCAAGCCATACGGAATGAACTTTTGAGATATTAAGTGTTCTTAAATCTTAGGGAAATGATAAAAAAGTACGCCATACCCAGGCCACCTTTTCAAGTAATTATCCAGTAAGGAATTAGTTGTTGTGTCGCAAAGGTGGAGCTATAAAGCAACGAATACTTTTAGATGCATGGGCAGGAAATTAGGACACAAGTATCGTCACATGGCTTTATAGAAAACGCATGGTCTCAAGTCAAAGGAAAATGAAACCTCTTTTATTACCTATCTAATAGTAGTTACATATTAAAAATATCCTGAGGATTTTTTTCCAAAAGAGAATTTACAAATAATACTAATTACGAACATATCATTTTTACTAGTATTTCCCCTTGTTAAAGAAATATCAACTTGCACAACTGCATTCCACATCAAAACGTTTCGAGGCTGTATATACGTTTTAATTATGTAACTATTTACAATCTTGCCAATTAATATACTCATTAGTTAAGAAAAACTCGTTAATGATGATTAACAGACAATTGACTAGTACTGGAAAAATTTTCTAAAATTTTAATCCTAACATTTGACCTTTTAATACAGAATTATGAACAGAAATTCCAGGCTAGGAAGATACTGATAAATTAACTAAAACTTCCACTTCAGCCATTTCGCCAGATTCAACACCAATGAAAGGAATTTTCACGGAGACAGCTTCTTCCTTATTCCAATCAAATTAGTTTCTATCCTTGATGCCATCTCATATTATCATGCAGAATAGAAAAAGAAAAATATGCATTGACGGCATTCACTTCATATTTCTCAGGCCAGATAATTTAGGTAATGGTTTATGTGATATCTGGCCTAAAAAGGATTGCTGCTACAACAGAGTCAATTTGATTCACTCCATAAGTCCCACAAGGAATTTTAGGATAAGTATGCATGTATGGCAACAATATGATGGAGATAGGAATGTAACTTGAATCTTACATTTTGGAAAGGAAATGGGTTTTGGGCCTGGATCAAGACTTGCATGCAGCTCTTGAAAAATTTGGAGAGAAGCAGCATCTATTGTTGTTGGAGAAGCTTCAATGGAAGGGAGGCAGCTGCAATTTGAAGCTTCCGTAGCTGCAAGGTTGCTGGACCAAGGCAGCAACTATGGTAATTGTACCAAAAAGCAATTAGAGGGAAAATCGTTGGTTGGAGAAGAGAAAGAAAGAGCAAAAAGAGCCCTTATTTCGGGCACACTTTACGATGCGATCGATTTTAATCAATTTCGCTCGAACGACTTTTGATTTGTGATCAGTTGGTCAATTTAAGTTATTTAATATTGTCCAATAACTTTACTGTGTTAATCGAACCCTAATCGAGTCAGGTTTGGGTTTGTGTGGATCCGGATGTTATAGTTTGTCCGTTCATGAAATGCATGATTGTTGGTAAAAAATAGGGCTACTTGATTATCACATAAAAGCTGCATGGGAAGATAAACCTCAACAGTAAGATCAGTTAACATAGATCTTACCCCCATAATCTCTGCACTTCCCTGTACCATGGCTCTGTACTCAGATTCTGCACTAGATCTGGCCACCACAGTCTGCTTCTTGCTTCTCAGTGAAACAAGGGAGCTGCCAATAAAAATTGCAAACTAGAAGTAGTCTTCCTGTCTCTGGGGCAACCTGCATAGTCTGCATCTGCACAAGATGTCACTTCAAGAGATGTACCCCTGTTGATTAAGAGACCAAAACCATGTGATGCCTTCAAATATCTCAAGATCATATACACTGCATCCATATGCACCTTGTTGGTTGCTCCTTGAATTGGCTAACTTTGCTCACTGCAAAAGATATATCCGGTCTTATGATAGTGGCGTATAAGAGCTCTCTATATCTCCTCCTGTCTACCTCCTCAGTGTCGTCGTCATATAACCTCATACTCGGATCCATAGGGTAGTAGCAGGCTTGCACCCTGTCATTCCTGTCTTAGAAAGATCCATCACAAAATTTCTCTTGGTCATTACAAGACCACATTGGTTCTTGGTGAACTCTAACTTAAGGAAGTATTGAAGTGTGCCAAGGTCCTTAGTCACAAACTGCTGACTTAGGAACTCCTTAGCAGCCAGAATACCCTGCTCATCATCCCCTGTGACAATGGTATCGTCAACATAGACAAGAATAGCAACAATACCTCTTTGTGTCCTATGAACAAACAATGAGTGATCTGATGTAGACCTCACGAAACCTTGTTTCTCTATCGACTTCGATAGCTTCTGGTACCAAGCTCTCGGACTCTGCTTTATGCCATAAATTACCTTATGAAGCCTGCCCACCTTCTGTGACTTCCCCTCAGTAGCAAACCATGGTGGCTGCTGCATATACACCTCCTCCGGTAGATCACCGTATAAAAAAACGTTCTTTACATCGAGCTAGTAAAGTGGCCAATCCCGTGAAACAACAACTGATAAAAGAATACGAAGTGTTGAGTGTCTGGCCACCGGCGAGAATGTATCATGATAATCCAGCCCATAGGTTTAGGTGAACCCACGTGCCATAAGCTTGGCCTTGTTGCGATCCACACCGCCATCTGCTCTTTGCTTTATTGTAAATATCCACTTGCAGCCCACAACAGATGCTTCTGGAGGAGCAGAAACAATGCTCCATGTGTCATGCTACTGTAAAGCTATCATCCCTTCCTCCATTGCAAGACTCCACCTACTGTCCAGTATGGCCTCTTGATATGTTCATGGTATAGAAACAGGAGTCCCACAACAAACTTTTGTATTCCTCTGAAAGATGGTCCAATGAAACATGCACAGCAAGAGGATAAGTTACACATTGATGACGAGGCTTTCGCAAAGCAATAGGTATGTCCAGATTATCATCCTCTTTGTTCTCTGGTATTACCTCATCCCGTGTAGCATTCAAGACACCAGTGTCATCTCATGAAACAATGTGCTCATTACATACCTGAGGTGCGTTGGATGATGTGGAGGACGCGTGAGCAGAGGGGCAAGTAGAAGACTTGCACATGTAGACATGTGGTAGGAACTGTATCTGAGGTAAGGGAGGTGAAGATGGTGGAGGTGGTGGAGATGGTTATGGTGGCAGAGGTGGGGAAGACTGAGACTCAACATTTGGTGCACAAGATGGAGAAGATGGAGGTGGAGGAACAACCACCTCCTCACCAGAAGTAGCATGAGATAACCTGTCACCTGTAGGAGAAAAATACATAATAGACTCAAAGAATGTGACATCAGCAATCACATAATGCTTTCTTCCTACAAGATCAAAACATTGATACCCTTTTTGTTACGAGAATAGCTAACAAGGACAACTATGACAACTCTAGGTGAGAGCTTGTCACGACCAGGGGTGAAATTGTGGACAAAAGCCACAGATCCAAAAACTCTGGGAGTCAAGTAGAACAAGTCCTTTTCGGGAAACACAATCGAGAAAGGGACCTTTTCTCCAAGTATAGTGGACGACATGCGGTTCACCAAGTAGTAAGCAATGAGAATGGCATCTTCCCAGAACGAATGTGGAGCACGACTCTGAATCAGAAGGGTCCTTGTGACATCAAGAAGGAGATGATGTTTGTATTCAACAACACCATTCTGCTGAGAAGTATAGGCACACGAGGTCTGATGAACAATACCTAGAGATCTGAGAAATTCCGATAACTGTAGTGTGGAAAACTCCAAGGCATTATCCGTACGGATAAATTTCACATTAGCGGAGAAGATATTTTTGACCTCGAGAAGAAAAGATTTAAGTACAAGACCTACTTTAGACTTTTGTTTTAGCAAGAAAACCCTAGAAAGTCTAGAATAATCATCCCCAACAACCATATAAAAACGACGTTCCTGATCAGGAACACGACTAGGACCCCGAATGTTAAAATGAAATAATTCAAAAGACTGACTACCGCAACGACCTTGACAACTTGGAAATGAAGACCGATGATGTTTTCCTAGCTGACAAGCTTCGCAGTCCAAGGTGGTGCGAGTAGATATCTGTGGTAGAACATGACACCGTTTTTGAAGAGGAAGATGTCCAATCCCGTAGATGCCACATGAAAGGGGAAACAAACCCTGGAGGAATCGTAGCGACTCCAACACAAGGTGGTATGGCAAGATTGTACAATCCTCTCTGCTCATGGCCACATCCAATCACCCTGCCCATTAGTATGTCTTGAAATACAGGAGAAGAGGGATCAAATATGTCACGACAGTGTAAATCCTTTGTAATTTGACTAATTGACAAAAGATTCATCTGAAAGTCAGGAGCATATAAAACATTTTGCAGATGCATCGATGAAGTTAGAACAATCTCCGCTTGACCAATAATGGGAAGACATACTCCATTAGCAATCACCACAGATCTACCAGATGGGATAGACCTTAAGAAGTGAATTGTGTTCGATATCCACACATATGGTACGATACGCCTGAATCCATAATCCAGTCAGTCAAATCTGAATTGCTACAACTGGTGAGTGCATAAGTAATACTTGATGAGCTAGATGAAGCTCGGGCATTAGATGCGACATCTGAAGAACTTGCAACCGGAGTAGCAGGAGTGGGCATCATCTCACGAAATCTAGAAACAATATCATCCAGGTGTGCGTCCTGTGTAGGAGCAAAAGTAGGCTCAGTCTGCCCAGCAACCCTCGCAGACGTAGGATATCCATGCTTCTGAAAGTATGTCTCCTCAGACTGACCAGGATGATGACAATGAGAACATATGCCATGCTGACATCCTCCTCGATCTCGAGTTCCACGCCCTTCGAAATTGGGAGGTCCCCCCTCTGCCTCGAGACACTGCCATCGCTGTGGGAGGCTGGGCTACAGTAGTAGATGGAGTAGTAATCCCGCTCAATCGCTTGTATACCTCTTTTATCGAGGGTATCGTCTCTTCAATCAGGAGTTGTGTACGTGCTGCATTGTACTCAGAGTCAAGAGATGAAAGGAAAACTCCTATCATAGTGGCATTCTGATATTGCTGTTGCTGCTCAGTACTGGTAGTGATAGGCATGAAGCTATGCCGTCGCTCAAACATGCCTGTAAGATGAGAGAAGTGCTGATGGATTGGTCGACCATTCTGTTTGGTCGAGAAAATGTCAAACTGCAACTGAAGAATCTTTCTTTCATTCTTTTCCTACTCATATATAGTGGCTAAGATGTCCCACATAGCTTTTGCTATGGGCTGGTTAACTATATCATTAGCAATCTCTGTGATGAGCATCCCAGAGAGCCAAATGCGAGCATAGGCATCATCTTGCTTCCATGAAGCATTAGTCTCAATTTTGTCCGTTGTTCTGTTTCCATCAGAATGTGCTCCTTATTATGGCACTGTATAAGAGTACGAAACTGCATGGACCACAACTCGTAGTTGGTCCCATCCATCTTTACGATGGGAACTGGACCCTTGAAGGCACCAGAAGAAGAAAAAACGTCACTCTTGTTTTCTGACATCGTATCAATAAGTAGAACCACAAACAACTAAGGAGTAGATTGATTCTAGAGTGTCTACACAATCATAAAGAGGAGTGGTTGTATTTGTAGACTTGTACAACCATTCTCATTGAATTATGGTGAGGTCTAGTGTCGTAAGATGTGATTTATATGAGAGAAATCACAACCTTCGAACAAAATCAGACATGCAGGCCTCCGAATAGAGACGTACGAACGACACGTGGGTCACCGGAGCACGGTCGCGACACGCAGGGGGGGGGACTGGGGTCCCTTGTGTAACGCATGCTGGAGGTCGGAGGGCTTCTCGATAGCGTAAAGCCCTGTGCGGGCGGAGGGCTTCCCGGCGGCGTGCGGAACCCGGGCTGGCGATGCCCCTGTGTTGGCCTAGGGCTTTCCGGTGGCGCCCTGCGGCGCGGGGAAGAGGTTTCGTCGGCAGGCAGAGGGGCTGGGTAGCCCGACGGTGGCGCTAGAGGCCCCGGGAGCTCCTGGCGGCAACGACAGGTGGGTGGGTTTTGGCGTGTAGGGTTAGGGTTTGGGGGTGGGATATGGGAACCCCGGTCGAGGACCGTTGCTCCGATACCTTGTTGGGAGAAACGAATGACTTTATTATGCGAGACCCTAGGGCTCTCTTATATAGGAGAAAAGCCCTAGGATAGTTATAGAGAAGTACATAAAGAAAACATAAATGAGAAAAACATAACTGGAGATACAATTATCTCAACACTTCCAATCTTATATTTCTTTCTCTGATGCTTCTGCTTCTGCATTCTCATTTTCTTTGGGCATGTTGTATATAAAACTATGATCTTGGAAAAGATCCTATTGGTTGACAAAAAACTTCGACGAATGGTGTCAAGATATTATTAGTTGACAACCACATTTACCCAGCCATGCACATGCTGCATCACTATGAGGGCACACACATGCACATTTCGAAGAGCCTCAAGGGCACCTACTTCTATATGATTAAAGGTGCAATCAATGATGGGAGGGTTTCATAATGTTGAACGATATCATGAGTACGTCACATGGGTGGGATGCACGATGTTGGGCGACATTTTCATCATTGGGAAGCTTATGTAATGTTGTTAGTTGGCATGACATCGGATTGCTTGCATAACTATTGGGAGGGGATCAGTCGAACGATGCTAGTAGAGACAAATGATGGTGGGCTGATGATGTTGGTGGTGAGAAAGGAGGGTTTAATGTTCCGATGGAGGAGAAAGGAGGCTTGGTTGAGTAGGGTATCCAACCATCGATCTAAGATCTTTGATGTCAAGTTGGGAAAAATGAATTATTCATCTTATTATGAAAGGTCTACCACGTTCATTTAGATAAGGGGATGGGTGATGATAAAATTCTATGGGGATAAAAATATTATTGAGAGATAGTGAAGGGTATATAAATATAATAATAAAACCTAATCTCTATCTTACCTCAACAATTCTGAGAACCTAATGATTTCCTATTATGTTTTTTATTTTTGTTAGTCTCTAAAATCTTTTGTTGAAACTTTGTATTTGCAGCCGGTAACTTGCGCCATCTGATAGTGGAGTCTTGCATTGCACGGAATCTCGTAGATACATCGACATATTATTGGCCAGGTTATGTGAATGGTCACATCAATCGGATACCTCATAGCATGCCTAATAGATTACATGGCTGGTCTTCTTTTATGATGGGTTCTTCATTGACTTCTTCAGTTGTGAATATTCTGATGAATACCCCTGCTTCAAGGTAAGACCATGAATACTACCATGTCTCTTTGATGCTAGGATTTAAATGTTTGCCTATTTCGTCATTGCCATGGATCATGTTTCTTTGTTTTGAAGCCAAATAATGATGTCTAGAGATGAGTAGTCATCCAAACTTCACTAATAATTAAGACACTACAAAAAATCAATTCGATATCCTGCCATCTGCTTACCATACAAATACAACCAAGACAAGTCTATTAATTAGAACAATCTACATTGTTTTTGATGTTTCTGCTTACCATACAAATACAACCAAGACAAGTCTATTAATTAGAACAATCTACATTATTTTTGATGTTTCGGCATAAAATTACCTCTCTCCATATGAAAACACACCATTTCATAGTGACCACATGGTTCATATTCTTGTGGAATGAGCTTTGTTCTTGCCGTCTCCTCTGTCAACCAGTACCTGCTTGAGATCAGTTAGTCATCTTGACCTCACTAATATATAAAATATTACACAATATCAAACGTATCTTACACCTACTTACCATGCAAACACTCTGAGACTAATTGTAGCATGGAATGACATTTTCAACATATTATCCCCCTCGCTGTTAACTCCAGTGTTGATGTGAGCTACCTCACACACAGGCGTGCACACTCCAGTCTTGATGTAACCACGCTTTTGAATCTCCCGAATGATGTGGTATTTCATTTCCACGTGCTTTCTTTTTTGTTGTCATCTGGGTGAGATATGGCTCCTATGTTTTCACAGAGCAATGGGATGTGAGTATCATAGGAAACTACATCAAGTTAAAGGATGAACTTGCGCAACCTCACCGCTTCCTTTGCAGCATCCGATGCGGCAATGTATTCGGCTTCTGTAGTTGAGTCTGTTGTAGTGTCCCGCTTCTTGCTTCTCCAATTCACAACACCACCGTTCAACAGGTACACAAACCTTGATGTTGACTTCCGATCATCAACATTAGACTGAAAGTCTGAATCTGTGTATCTTAAGACTTGGAGATCACCATATCCATAGAATAAGATGTAATCTTGTGTCCGTCTTAGATACCTAAAGATGTTCTTCACTGCATTCCAGTGTTGTTCTTTATAGTAGGACTGGTAACGACTTACCGCTCTCACTGCATGGTAGATATCTGGTCTTGTGCACATCATGACGTACATTAGGCTTCCCACAACTGATGCGTAGAGGCATCCATCCATGTTTTTCCTATCCTCAACACTTAAAGGAGCTATCCCTATAGATAGGTGGATACCTTGTTTAAAGGGAAGGAAGCATTCCTTAGAATTCTCCAATCTCCATATATAAACATTTCAAGATTTTTAATGTGCTCATGTTGTGACAATCTCAAAATCCTCTTTTCTTTGTTTCTGAACAGTTTCAAACCCAAGATATAAGAGGTTTCTCCAAGATCTTTCATCTCGAAGGTCTGGGATAACCATATTTTAACACTAGTCATCATTCCAGTATCATTCTCAATGATAAAGATGTCATCTACGTAAAGTACAAATGTTTGGTACATTCACAGAAGGTTGTATTACTTGTAATAAAACATAGTTACCAAGTTATTATATATTATTATTGTTGGAGTATTCGTTGTATGCGTCATCTATGAGGGAGATGGGTAAATGGATCCTGGAGAGATCCATTTACCCCATCCAGATGTGGAGACTTCGTGGTTGCTATATAGAGCCCCACACCCCTGTAACCATTGAGAAAAGTGCAATAGACACACCAGTCCTCTGAGGCATTCTCCCCTGTTTTCATCCCGCTTCTTAGGTAGTAGGGTTCTACGTAAATCCCATTGTTCTTATTCTTCTTTATCTTTTTACATGTAACGCTTCCGCATGTTTATTTTTCTAACATGGTATCAGAGCGGATCGATTCTCAAGGACTTTTATGTTCATTATTTTTTCGAGATTCGATTATTGGGTTCATTATTCACTGTTCTTGAATATTCATATTCGAAGATATATTCCAATTTTTATTCTAGGGTTTTTCTCTGAAACCCTATTTTCTGCACTTCCCCTGCAAGAGATGATCTCCAGCCGGGCATGAGGCGGCATTGGCTTCACCTACTCCTAGCTGCAGACCTGCAAATGTCTTCTAGGGTTCTGCAAATGTCTTCTTCTCTCCAGAAGCGAGCCCAGGCGAGTGCCTCCCCAGCCAGGCGACGCCACCTGCAACCTGCACGCAACCCTAGCTAGTCGCTCCGTGCGCATTGGCGTGCGCTCAGGCGTGCAGTCCTAGCAGGCCTAGGCGGCACCTCCCAGTCGCGCGCAACCCCAGGCGGCTGGCGGCAGGCGCGACCCCCAGGCCCGACCTCCTCTCCTCGCATCTCTAGCGCCCATGATGGCACGCATCTCCAGTTTCTCCTCCTCGCCGTTGATGGCGCTCAACCTTATGCGTGAGGAGACGCAGTCCATCCACGGGTAGCAAGGCACGATGCAAGCCATCCACTCCATCATGCAGGTGACGACACATGACCCAGTGACAGCGATGGCATCTCCAACCGAAAAGGATCGCCCCTTCTGCGCCATCGAGACCATCCAGAAAACTGATTGGGCACTGCGTTCGATTGACGGTGCCGAGTCCTTCATTGACGCGTCATGTGATGGGGTTACCCATCTAGGGAACCCTAATATTTGAAGGGAGAGGGGCTCGACTATGAAAATGGAAAAGGGGGAGCCCCTGTTGGGCACGAGTTGTTTTGTTAAGAAAATGCCGTGTTTAGCCCAAGTGGGCTGAAGCTAAAAAAGGAGAAAGAAGAAATGAAAAAAAGGAGAGAGAGATAGTTGGCTATTATTTAAAAAATAATAAAAAAAGAGGCACGTACATTTGAAAAGCCATACGCATAGTTAAAAAAAAGTGAAGGAAAATAGCCATGAAAATTTTGATGAAAAATCGAAAAAAATATGATGAAACAACTTAAAAAATGGTTTTAAAAAAATGTTGCAAAAGTAGAAAAAAAGGGAGATGGCTTTAAAATGATTAAAAAAATGAATCATGATTTGAGAAGCCGAAAATTTGTGATTGGCTTATTGATGTTTTATACTCCTAGTTTATTGTCTTCTCCCAACTTGGTCGACGATTATCATTCCGACCTGTATGGGAGAAAGGGGGAATATATGTAGAGTTACAGGTCCGAGTCAGATACAGATTTTCTGGACTCCAGATTATAGATCAAGCCAGCTTTCCAGACTTTATAGTTGATATTCAGACTCGACATCAGATTTCGAGTCTTCAGTTCAGACACACACATGGATGCGGCTTTTTCAGATGTGCACGTGTTTGCCATCTTTTTTTTGTGGTCCCCATCAATCTTCTTGCTTAGTCGGTAGAGTTTTCATGTGAGCCATAAGGACTCTATAGTAGAGGACCATTCCCTAGGCCATGTCGGCAAGGGTTTTCATGTGGTACCAGAGCGGCGTATCTAGACCGAAGCTCTCGTACCCAACCCTAACCCTAGCCCCACCTTCATTTCCCGTACCTCCAACCGTACCTCGTCGCGACCACCGTCCAGTGGTACCAACGGCCCCAGCTGCACATCCTAGCGGCCCCAGCCGCACTGCCTAGCGGCCCCAGCTGCTTCCCCCGTGCGGTCTGCGTGCTGCCCCACGCCGCCTAGCAGCCCTACGCAACCACCGCACGTACGACATGCACGTTTAGGGGCTTCGCGACTTCCTTATGTGCGGTTCACTCGTGTACAACGCCTCCGTGCGCGACGTGCCATCTAGCTGCGACATTATCAGCAAAGGTCTCTTCTTGTATTTGACGGATTTGGGTGCATAATCCTACATATGCATTCAAATCCATGTATGTTTGTGTAGACATCCACATATTAGCCTACAAAATCCCAGTTTTCTACATCCGGTACTATGTCAAAGAATAAGGTCGATATATTCGCCACAAGCGCCTTCAGAGGTCCAACGCCTATTGTCAAGATGGACGGGACAAACTATGAGCTCTGGGTGATGCAGTTTATGAGTCTCATGAAGTCAAGCGGTAAGAAACATATTCTTACTGAGGAGGAGCCGATTGAGAAAACTGGGATCAATGCCTCATGGGAGGTTGATGATGCTTATGCCAAGGTTTGGCTTTCAGGTACATTGGCAATAGAGATCGCCAATGATGTATTGCATCAACCCACAACAAAGGCGATGTGGGATATCCTTGCTGCGACTTATTCCCAGGCAAGGAATGAGACGAAGATTCTGCAACTCCAGCACGATATTTTCACTATCAAGCAGAATGGACAATCCCTTCATTCATTATATACATCCTTGTGTGGAATGTTCGAGAAGCGCCATAGTTTCATGCCTCTTTCAGCTACTCTGGAGCAACAGAAGACTTATAGGAATGCCACCATTTTAGGCATATTCCTAGCAGCCCTAGACCCTGAGTACGAGGTTTCTCACTCTCAGATTCTGGTCGATGCCATTATTCCTCCCATGGAGTAAGTTTTTCGTCGACTCAGTAGGATCATTGTTCCATCTACTCTTGCCAGTCACACTTCCTCAGCAATGACTGCCTCTCGAGGTCGAGGAGGTCCTTCTCAGTTTCGTGGACGTGGACCCCGTGGACGAGGAGGTTGTATTCATCAACTGTGCACTTATTTCCACCGTCCTGGACATACAAAGGATATATGCTATTCCAAGCATTGATTTCCTGCTTCTGCACGAGTAGCTGAACAGGTTGAACCCCCTGTTGCTTTCTCTTTGGATCAAAGATTTAATGACCTTGTCGCACGATTGAGGGGCATTAAACCTCCCTCCAACTCAGCTGCTTCTTCATCGGCCCTTGTGAATCAATCAGATGTGGCTGCTTCAGCATCCTCTAGTACCTCAGGTAGTACTGTTGCACTTACTAGTTGTACTGGATCTGATGTTACAGAATGAATCATGGAATCTGGTGCTACACATCACCTTTGTGGAGACAAAGGTCAACTTACAGCTTACAGACAGGTTCCCCTAGGATGAACTGTGGTTATAGCAGATGGAACTCATTCCCCGATCACCGGACAGGGGGAGATTAGCCTAACACCATCTATGCGCCTACAGAATGTGCTTCATGCCCCGGACTTTTCTATGAACTTGCTCTCTATTTGTCAGATTATGAAAGATTTACATTGTCGAGCGATTTTTTATCCATCTTCTCTTGTATTTCAGGACATCCTCACGGGCAAGGTGATTGGCTGTGGCCGTGAGCAGGGCGGTCTCTATCGTTTGGTTTGTACACCTTATGCTGACACTTCCTCCCATTCTGTTGGATCCATCTCTCCTTTTACATGGCACATGCGCTTTGGTCATCTTTCGCTCCAGAAGTTGTGCCGCGTTCTTCCTCAAATCCCTCCTCACTCATCATTTCAATGTGAGGCATGTTAGTTGGGAAAGCATCATCGGTCTACTTTCCCTAGTCGTCAGAGTCGGTGTAGTAGCTCCATTTTTTAGTTCTTTCATATAGATATTTGGGGTCCTAGTCATGTTCCTGATCATCAGGGATACCGATTGTATCTAGTTGTTGTCGATGATTTCTCCCGTTTATCTTGGGTGTTTTTATTAAAGAATAAATCAGAGGCTGGAGATGTTATCAAGAATTTTATCAAAGAAGTGCAGAATGTCTTCTCTTCATCTGTTAAATTTGTGCATATTGATAATGCTTTGGAATTCTATACTCATAATCTTTCTAAATATTTTATAGCCCATGGTATTATTCATCAAACGTCATGTGCTTATACTTCCCAACAAAATGGTGGAGCAATGGAAGCATCGTTACCTACTTGATATTACCAGAACGCTTCTCATTCAGAGTCATGCCCCACATTCCTTTTGGGGTGATGATGTTCTTACGACATGCTATCTTGTCAATCGCATGTTGTCGTCGGTCTTGGGTGAGAAAATTCCTTTTTTCCTTGCATTTCCTGAAAAAGAATTGTTCCCCCTTACTCCTCGTGTATTTGGCTCAGTTGCTTTTGTCCACTAACTGTATCCAGATATTGACAAGCTCTCTCCTAGGGCAGTCAAGTGTGTCTTTGTTGGGTACTCTAGGACACAAAAGTGATACAGATGTTATGATCCAGTGCACATGAAGTATTATGTTAGTGCAGATGTCACCTTCTTTGAGTCTGTAATGTATTTTCTCCTACATGTGATCGTTTGACTTCCTCAAACACTGATAATGAAATCTATGTGCCACCACCACCTTCAAACCCACCACCATCACCTTCTTTACCACCTCCTCCATCACCATTACCTATAGTACCAGGTTAGATCATTCTTGTCCTACCCTTACCCCGCCATTATACGTGTCATCCTACATCTGCTCATGGTCACCGCTCGTCATCTAGCACGCCTTAGGTATGTTCTGAATACATTATTCCTACGATTGGATCTGATAGCTTGCTTGAGCAAGATTCCTTACAGGAGACATACACAGAGGTTGTAGATCTAGACCTTCCTATTGCGCTTCGAAAGCCGAAGCGTAGTTGTGCCTCTTATCCTTTGGCCTCCCTGGTCTCGTTTGAGCGCTTGACTGGTGATTTCAAGACATTTGCTACTGCATTATCTGCTATGGAAATTCCCTGGAATTATCAGGAGGCTCTGAACGATAGTTGGTGGCAGTTGGCTATGGAAAGAAGAAATGGCAGCATTGCAATCACGTGGCACATGGAGTCTGGTGGATGCTCTTGTTGGTGCCTCTGTTGTCAGTTGCAAGTGCGTGTTTACCGTTAAACACTGTGTAGATGGAGGTCTAGATTGGTACAAAGCTAGACTGGTTGCTCGTGGCTTTACTCAGACATATGACGTGGACTATGTGGACACATTCTCTCCTGTGGCTCGCCATTCTACTCTACGAATTCTTCTCTCAGTTGATGTGGTATGTGACTGGCCTCTTTTTCAGCTTGATGTTAAGAATGCCTTTTTGTATGGGGACGTACAAGAGGAAGTCTATATGCAGCAGCCTCCCGATTTTTCTGCTGAGGGGAGTGTCTGATGGTTTGCAGACTTCATAAGGCAATCTATGGCCTGAAACAGAGTCCTAAGGCATGGTTTCAGAAGCTCTCAGGCTTAATTGAGAAGCAGGGTTTTAAGAGGTCAAACACGAATCATTCATTGTTTGTACAGAAAACCACTAGAGGCATGATGGTCATTATGGTTTATGTTGATGCTATATTGGTTAAAGGTGATGACTTGCAGGGAATAAAAAGGGTAAAAGATTTTCTGGGACAACAGTTTGTAACCAAGGACCTTGGCATCCTACGGTACTTCTTGGGTCTAGAGTTTGCTAGGAATCAACAGGGTCTTGTGATGACACAATGGAAGTATGTGAGAAATATGCGAGCTGAGACAAGAATGATTGGATGTCGGCTGGCCACTTCTCCTATGGATCCTGGCATGCGGTTATATGATGATGATGATACATAAGAAGTGGATAGAAAACGATACAGAGAAATAGTTGGGAAGCTTCTTTATGTTACTATAACCAGACCAGATATTGCATTTGTAGTCAGTCGAGTGAGTCAATTCATGGAACAACCTTGACATGTACACATGGATGCTATATATATGATTTTGAGATATCTAAAGTTTTCCCCAAGTTCAGGCTTATTAAAGGGGGAACAATTACTGTTTCAGCATGTGTTGATGCTGATTATGTTGGATGTTCAAAAGATAGGAAGTCCACTACGGGCTTTGCAATTTTCGTTGGTAGCTCCCTTGTTTCTTGGCGGAGTAAGAAACAAATTGTTGTAGCCAGATCCAATACTGATTCTGAATATAGAGTTATGGCACAAGCAAGTACATAATTGATGTGGGTTCCATATTCCTATGCAACTACACTGTGATAACCAAGCAACCTTGTTCATTGCAAACAATCCGACTTTTTATGAGAGAACCAAGTACATTGAAGTATACTGTCACTATACGAGGGACATGATTCCATAAGGACTTATTTTTACTTCTCACGTCAGCTCAGGGGATCAAACTGCAAGCATTTTTACCAAGGCTTTGATCAAGGGACCATTCA
The DNA here is from genome assembly GCA_037367405.1 of Ottelia alismoides. Classification (NCBI taxonomy): domain Eukaryota; kingdom Viridiplantae; phylum Streptophyta; class Magnoliopsida; order Alismatales; family Hydrocharitaceae; genus Ottelia; species Ottelia alismoides. Next base: position 59,627 of record JAZKJV010000707.1, read on the forward strand.
GAAATGTTCATCCAAGCTGAGCATGATTGACATCTATGCTCCATCTTGAGGGGGAGTGTAGAGATATTTATGTATTCGTACTGCATTGTTACTTTCTTATTCGTGTGTTTATCATATGTAATTTACCCATAGGTCTCTCCTCTATATAAGAGAGCCTAGGGTTCACAGGAATAAACAATTCACAATTTTCTCCCAACATGTTTGTAGGCTGAGCTAGTCTCTATCTCCACACATGGTGCGTCGCACCAGAATCCATGATCCATTCTGTAATATCTGAACTATGACAAGAAGTGAAGGCATGAATGCTACTTGAGGTACTGGCTCCGGCAGTTGCAACAATATCCGAGGTGTCCTATGGAATAGGTGAGGAGATGCTAGCTGGAGGCATGATGTCTCTCAATCGAGATACATGCTCAACATATCTCTGATCTGTATGAGGAGTGGTCTGCTCTGCTACACGAGCTGATGCTGGGAAGCCATGCTTGGAGTTGCATCTATCCTTTGTATGATCGAATCCGTGACAATAGGTACAAAGTGGTCTACGACCACGACCACTTCTACCACGTGGTTCTCATACACGGAACTGTGATGTACTCAACCTTCCACGTGAGACTGCCATGGCAGAAGAATTTGGCACTAGAGTAGGGGATGAGATGTTGATCTGGTTCAATCTACGGAAGGCTTCCTTCATGGGAGGAATAGTAGCATTTACTAGTATTTGATAGTACGCTACGTCATACTGTGAGTCAAGAGATGCCAAGAAAATACCAACCATCGTGGCATTCCGATACGCCTTTAGCTGCTCTGGAGTAGCCCTGAGAGGCATGAAACTATGAAGTTTCTTAAACAAACCACATAAACAGTATAGTGAGCATGAAGGAGGCGTCTATTCTGCTTTATAGTGAAGATATCATGCTGCAGATGCAAAATGTTTGTCTCATTCTTCACCTGAGAATGCGTGGCGGCAAATATATCTCACATTGCTTTGGTTGTGGGTTGATGCAATACAACATTAGCAATGCATGATATCAAGGTACCAGACAACCATACTTGAGCATATGCGTCATCGACCTCCGATAAGGCATTCAACCTTGTCTTCTTTGTCGGCTCTTCCTCGGTAAGAATATGCCTTTTACCTCATCGGACTTCATTAAGCTCGTGAATGGCATGGCCCAGAGTTCATAGTTTGTCCCATCCATCTTGACAATTGGCGTTGGACCTCTGAAAGCGCTAGTGGTGGGAATATCTACTTTACTCTATGACGTAATGCCGGATGTGGAAAACTAGGATTTTGTAGACCACTGAAACTTTGTCTACACGTACATGTAGGGATAGTGACAATATGTTGTTGACACTGTATTATTTCTATCGGAGGGAGGAGATATCTATCCTGCTCTTACAATATGTTGATGACACAGTATTGGTTCTGGAGGTTGAGGAGAAGATTTGACGAGCATTACTTATCATGGATATTTTGGGGGTATTTCCGGGCTTCATGTCAACAGGGAGAAATTGATGGTTGTTCTTTTCGATCTTGGGGAGGAATTGCGGCATGCGACTACAGTGTTGGATGCCCTACTGCCACTCTACTGATTACTTACTTGGGACTCCCATTGGTGTTGGGGAAGCCAAGGTTTAAGGACTGGAGGGTGCTTTTGGAGAGACTAGAGGGGAGGTTGGCAGGTTGGAAGGCGTCGATGCTCTCAAGGGGAGGGAAGGGGGTACTTTTGAAGCATGTTCTCTCGACCATCCTGATGAACCGAGAATTTAGCCTCTTAATTTTGTCGAATTATTAAATTGTAGTCGGTTGAATTGGATCCATCAAAAACCGCTTGAAAATTTATCATTTAAATCAAAGCGATCGATTTTATTTTACTTGGGCAAGCTCAAGGTCGAACTCAGGGACACACCTCTTAAGTGATTATCTAGACTCATTATTTAGATTAAGTATTAAATAAAAAACTCATAGGTCATAATGCACACAGATATGCAATGCAGACATATGCAGAGAGAAACATGAAGCATGCATTTTTTATTTAATTTTTTTACATGCAAGCATGATCCAAGTGTACAAATATGCAAATATGCCCTAACTAGGTAAAATCAATGAGCAATTGATATGCGAACACTTTCAGAATTGATTTATGAAGCAATATGCATTGACAAGTTAATTAATGGCATAAAAATCATTAAGGGTACGACACCACTTAATTATCTTTAATCATTTGGAGTCTAAGTGTCGAAGCATAGATCAAGTAATGCCATTAGAAAGATAATGAAACAAGCTTTGAAACGCAACTGAAATCAACTAAAACAGAGCTTGGATGCTCAAGATATCGACAACAATAACCAGGGGCATAAATGCAAAGAACCATGAAATTATCTAGATAAAGGACTATAAACAAGTCCCTAGAAGAACTAAAATGTAAATAAAATAAACTGTGAGGCTTTCCCTGTATGGGGCTAAATTGCAATTATTCAAACCCAAAGGGGGTCGGGTGCAATTAAACCTAGGTGCGCGTGATCTGCACATGACGTAAGGACCTGTTTAAAATTTGAAGAACATGGAGGGGCCTCCTTACAATTTACCTATCCCCCCACGAGACTATAGCATGTGGGGCTAGGTTCGGTGGAGATGCATGCTTGGAAAGGAGGCTCGAGCCACGTGTCCTTAGATGGTGCTTCGGATAAGCTTCGGTGCCTCGAGCTTGGAAACTCGGAGAGGAGGATCGGACAGGGCTTGGTGCTGACACGTGGCTGAGTTGGGACCATCCGATCATCGAGATTGGACGACAGCTGGACGAGAAAGGGGTCGTCGGCGTGGTTGAAGGTACACCGTTTGATGAGCACCGGAAAGGTGCCCATTCAACGGCAGTTGTACATTTGAGATCTCCTTCCTTTGCCGCGAGGCCTAGCGGCGCGTTCATGACTCCGATGAGGACGCATGACCTCCGCCACTCCCCTCCAGGCTTGATGAAGCTCTAGGAAGCTACCTGGGAGCATGTCGAGCTAACTAGAAGCACGAGCGAAGTGCTGGTTGGCCTGGAAGGGGTCATTAATGTCTGGGGAGTTAGCAAATTCCGCTCTGATGAAGTTTTGATCGTTGAGCATTTAGCACCTGCAAGATTAGTAGATAGCCGAAGCATGGTGCTTGTGCAAGGTGGAGTGAATGAAATGGGGTTTCATGCGGGTGGAGAGGTGGGAGACCGCGACCCGGAGAGAAGATGGAGCGGAGGTGGTCAGGCTATGGAGAAGGGGAGATGGCGATGGATGTATGCACGAAGATGATGGAAGTGGGGTGAAGCTACAACGACGGTTAATGGCGGGTGGAAGAGCGAGTAGTGGCCTAATAAAATCAGAGAAATTTCAACAAAAATTCGAAGGAAGATCATAATACTTACTTGGCGAGATGGCAGAGCGAGAGCCTGGGTGCGGGCTTCTAGGCGAAGCTCTAGTCGTCGCTGGACACCCATGGTGATTGGGAGCAGCTCATCGGTGTCGGAGAGCTGAGATCCTAGCCTACAATGGCCAGGGTGTTGGAAATGCGAGCCCACGGCGAGCCATTATGCAATAAATATTATTGCATATATCATTCCCTAATCTGAAACGAAGAATGAATAATTTGCATAATAGGTCCCTTAGTACAATTAGGGTTATGTACCATGGCCGTCTTAATAATCATACAGTTGTTGATTTAACTATTGAATCATAGAGGCTGGTGCTTGGATGAATATCTAAAGGGTTAGATTGAGGACTCATCAAGCACCGTCAAATGATTGTTAAGATATGATCTCCAGCCTGAGTAGGAGATGGCAATCCTTATCTCTGAAGGCTGATATCTGACCGACCTCTTGATGCAGGTCCTCTGCATAGGAATAGAGATTCGGAGGTGTCAGATTAGTTAGGTCAAAGAGTTGACTTAACGAGATCGCGATAACCAAAGTCCTATATCGTATGCTGTCATGATATAGGCACGCATCCTCTGACCGGAGACAAATGTGTTACTATATGTCTGAGTATGTACATTTGGCAGACCAATAGGTTGATGACCTAATCAAGGTCATATAAGGGAATATGAGTAATACGATCTCTCAAAGGGATCATACAGGTTCAGTTACTGAACCGGAAGACATGAGCTCACTCATGAGATATTGGGAAGAATCAAATTCCATGCGCATGGTCGTCTCGCTTTGGAAGCTTGACTGAATTTGTAGGTTTGATATATACTTTTAGTATATGATCAAGACCTAGGTATGATATACGCTTTTGGGAAGTGTATGATCGTTACCAACTCCCAATGATCGAATGAGAAACTTACTGATAAAACCATGAAGTAGACAGTATAAAGTTGATCCAATACTTCGCGTTTAGTCCGAGTCTTCCAGTATGCAGGATGTACAGGTATTGGGAATACCTGAGGGTGATTTGATCGTAAACGATTGTATAACCATGACGCTTCCATTTCTAGGGAGGGATGAAACGGGTCTGGATTTTGGTGACTCCTCTCAGTAGAGAAGTGATCTGATCTTGGTCCAAGTGTTGGACATTGATCTGAATGTGATTCAGATACAATGAGAAGATTAGATTTACGGTCTTGATTTAATCAAGCATCTATGGGAGGCCCGCGATCTGGATTTGAGATATGATCTCAATATCCATGTCACTATACGTGGAACAATACAATCGCCCTGTCCTTATCTCCAAGTATCTGCAGAGAGATTGCATTATTCTTGAATGGTTCGAGAATAATTCTATAAGATCTAAGCAATGAAGAAATGATGATTAAATGTGATTTAATCATATTGATGTGTGAAGAAATTATCCAATGTAATTAAATGTGATTTAATTATTATGGATAAGAATAATGTGGATAGAAATATCCAATTATTCATAATATATTATAAATGTGATTTATAATGTATTAGAGAGAGCTAATTATAATTTATATGTGTTGATTTTGTATTGGATACACATTGTGTAATTAATTGACAATGTAAATTATATGTTGTTTTGGGTTGTGAATATGATTCACAATTTTTTCCATGGCAAGATTGCAATATTCTCAAATATAATTATGAATTATTTGAAGAATAAAAGCCAACAAAAGTTGTTGGAAATAAATAAAGGAGATTTTCAAGGAGATATGCAATCTCATGGATTTCCATGTGATTGCAATCTCCATGGAAACCTTGGGCGGCACATCATTCCTATAAGGAATGTGTGGCCGTCCACTTTGGAAGGCACATGGAGATGAAATCTCCATGTATCTTCTCTCCTTATTTATTGGTTTGATTTAGGATTAATTTATATTTGATTTTGTCAAATATATTTTAATCTAAATTTGTTGGTTTTGCCAACAACAATCTTAGACATTGAATTGACATAAATCAATCTCATCCATTGATTTTATATGTCACATGGATTGAGATCCATGGATCCCAAAACCCTATAAATAGAGAGGCATACCATGCTCTCTTGAGACATGCAATATATTGGAGGCTCTCTCTCTCTCTTTCTTGGTACGCGTCTACCCTCTCTCCCTCTAATTGGTGGCCGACCACCAAACCCTAGAGGAGGGAATCGTCGACGCCATCGCCACCGCGTCGCCGCTTCGACGTTCTTCGGTTCTCCGTCTTCTTGATGTGCTACGCCTACGAAGGAGACATTCGATCTCGTACGACGATATCAGGAGCAACCACGCTTGGATCAACTTCTTGGATTGCGAGGACAACGCGGTTCATCCCCGCGTTCGCAAGCGGTCTCGCCGACGATCGTACTTGAGACAGGCGGTCTCTTTCTTTAGAGACTTGATCAACCACGCTTCAAGAGGTATTGCATTATACTTGTTGTGGTTATAGATGAAACGATCTGAGAATGGTTCTCGAATTATGTGGTTTCATCGAATAAAATTTTTAAATTCCGCTGCACCGAACAACTAGTGCGACTAGTAGTTCTTCGTTGTATCCGATACAACGATCACGATTCCGTGATGCGCTTGAGGATAATTCCATATCCTTCAAGTGGTATCAGAGCCTTAGATCGACGGTTTCGAATATGATTCGAAAAACCGAGGACGACTTGGGTTCGTTAAGGTTAAGGTCGCGAAAGTTTTTATCGCATTTGATTTCGCACATCTGTTTAGTAAATAAATTCGGCACTGTTTAAATTGTTTAAACACGAATTTAATACTTGTATTTTGTTCCCAATTAAATAAGGAAACCATAGGATCTGAGTTTACGTAAACCGGATTTCGTATGCTCTAGATATGGTTGTTTTAATGAACATGTATGCACTGTTGCAGGAACTGTAGATCTGAACGTGATTAAAATGTTAATTACTGTTTAGACTTGCCTCGAAATGCGTGTAACATCACTTGGGTTCTGTCCTAAATCAAATTAGCAATCTATGAAAATTGATTTTGTCTAATTTGGATTTAATATGATTGAGATATGCTAATTTTAGTAAGTAGGGGTCACTGCTGAAATTACAGTCCTAATCTATAACCAAGTGATTGTCAATTAGTGAAATTAATTGTTAATTTCGTGAAATAATCATGAAAAATATTTGTGAAATATTGTAAGATGATTATTTACATAATTGACTTTACCTCAACCAATTAATTGATTAGATTTGATCTAAATCTTAATTGGAAATACAATCATCATACTTGATGCTTGAATAGTGACTGTCATTTAATCAATTAGTGAAAATAAATTGTTTAATTTCCTAGAATAATTGTGCATAAATATTTGTGAAATATTTGATGGTAATTATTCCCTTAAATGACATTGCCTTAACCAATAATTGATTATACGTGATCTAGATCACTAATTGGTTACATGATCTACATGATCAACATTCCAACAAACATGTTGCTTGAATAGGACTTGGGATTTGTTTAGCAAATCTCATTATAATTTTAATCAAAATTGTTTTGATTATTATTATATGGTATAATTTCGGTTGAAGAACCGATGATCATCTCAAGTACAAAATGATCTATTTTGCATTATCCTTTCCCGAGGTGGATATGGTGTCTAGTCGGAGAGCATTGGGGTTGTGGGTTGCAACGTATGTGGTCCGTCCCACTCTCGTCGGTACTGGCCATGACAACGGGTAGGGTTAGTATAATGCTTAAGAAATCATGATGTATTTCTAATTATTAAAATTCGAAATAATACGTATTTGAGATAATACCATAAGTCAAGTAACAATAAAATGTTTGTTGGATATTAATTGGATCATTAATTTAATATGATTAGATTGATTGAAATCCAATTAAAATTAAAACACTCTATTATGAATAGAGATGTTATTTTCTTTGGGAGAATTAATCATAATGAATATGATTCATAGTGATTAATTAGAATTTGAATATGATATGGAGGATCACATAAGTGACATCCATGGTCTCCCGTCAAGGCGAAGGGTTCCGTCGCCAGGGATTGTATGTAGGAGACGCATGTCCGAAGTGACAACTCCTGTATGCAAGCACATCTGGATCGTGCTCTTTGCTTCTCGAAAGAGTAAGGCCGTATGCGTAGTAACCCCAATATCGGATCCTCATATTATTGGGGCGATATTGGATTGCGCATAGCAAGTACTATTCCTATTGACGGTTGGTTCAATTAACGACGGGTCAACATCGCCTTAGGGGTGGTGGGCCTGGGTGTTAAAGACCGAATTGGGAAATGCAAGTTGGACTTGCAAGGTGGAATGTGTTCCCGCTTCTTTTTATCCGAGTTGCAGATTCTCATATTATTGGGATGTAACAAAGATAAGGAAGGAGATCCCAGATCTTGCTTGAGATATAATGGTAAGTATATCTCTTACATTGAAAGTAATTAAGGGAATGAACTTTCAATGTTGACATGGCAAGACAACTTTGATATAAAAATTCCTAAATCAAAGTAAAATATGTATATATATAAATACGTACATTTATGCAAATTTCTTATTTCAGATAATCCTTCATTAAAACCCACTCAATGATATACTCAATAATAACCAGTGAAATATCTTGGATTGGACTCAATGATCCAGATATTGTACTTGCAGTTGAACACATAATGTATGTGGTTGCAATGTGCAAATTTCCTCATAATAATGAGGAATGACAATTAAATAGATAATAGGACTACAACCCTAGGGTTTGTATGTCTCTATAGTCTTGATTTCATCGAATGTACTTTGGAAGTAACATGTCGATGATAATCGCAATTGTCAAATAATCCTTATAAAATTAATGAAGATATTCTGGCATACATATGTGCTCTTGACATTTAACATGAATGAGATGGTTCACTGCATCATGCAGAATGGTGGCTCTATAAGAGATGATGTATTCAAATTGTTTGAGTACCTACCTGAACCTATGTTTTAAGAGTTTAGATGGATATAGATGATGAGTGTCATCATTCTACTATCTATACTCTAGTCATTCATGAAGCTTTATAATATTCATTTTGTATGAATTTAATGAAGCATGTATAAATGTTGAAATCCTCTTACATTGAATTCTTTTGAATTTAAATATAAGAGATCCTTATTCTTGAGCAATGGTTGCTCATAGATAAAGGGAGCACAATAGAAGCATGGGTTGGACCCAAGAAAGAAGGAAAGTTAAAGAGTTGACTGGACTTCTGTGACTTCCATGACATCCAAAGAGTTGGATGAATGCCAACACTGCAATAAATTGATGTGTTGATAGTGCTACTATCAAGTCTGTCTCGAATCCTTAGAGAAGGACTTGGATAGAGCATCAGAATTATCAACATAAATCATTGAAATTGACTTTCTTATTTGATAAGATAGAGTAATAATTGTATCTCAATCTTCTGACAACACTTGCAATGGGTTGCACATGTTTTGGAAGACTAGAAAATTTGATCTTAAAGGTTTATAATTATCCAAATAGACATTGATGCAATTGTTGCAACAATTTCCATTGGATCACTAGACTTCATAATTTCAGTGGGAGAGCCCTTAGTCTTAGAGAATGTCTCTATGACCTAGACATTAGAATACACTCATTGTTTGTTTCTAAATATTGGAAATAAACATGAATTCTGGAATGGACCTATCATAAAGAGTTATGACGAAGATATTTCAGAAAGTAATCTAAAATCTAGTGGACTCCACTAAATTAGAAAAAATGATGAATGGTTCATCAACATTTCTAAATACTGAAATTAAACCTTAAAGATCAATAGGAGGATGAAGATCATTTGACAATGATCTAGCATCAAGTTTTGGACATATGTCTGTTAATGAGATCAATGGACTAGTGGGAGATGAAACTTTAGATTGTCTAAAAGTTCAAATCTTACATACTTTTGAATATTGTATTCAAAGTAAAAATGTCCAATACACCCTTCCTTGGGAAAGGTGTAAGATGTCAAGGTACTCAGGATCGCATACATATTGATGTATGAGGATCATCTATATCATAGTAAACATTATGGATATGTGATATCTATTAATGATTATGAATGATATGAGATTCTTCTCTTCATCTAAAGAAACCTTTGAAATGTTCAAAGATTTCACATAATCTTGGTTTACAACCAAAGTTTGAAGGAAGATAAAATGAATTTGATCTAATCTAGGTAGCCTGTACGTATTAGATGAATTCAAAGGATACCTTATGGAGATATGAATATCTTTTCTATCTCAATCCTCCTAACACACCTTAACTCAATAGAGTTATAGAGAGATACAATTGGATCATGTGTGACATGATCTTATCAATGATGAATTTTAGCATAATTATCCCTTAGTTTACAGGTATATATGTGTAGTATAGACTACAATGTATATGCTTGATAAGATTTCATGCATGCAAGCTGCAATCTAGCACTTGAGAGTGCTGCTTCATTAGGAAAATAAAGGATGGTATTGAATACCTACTTTATGACCTTGAGATTCTTAAAGTATCTCATCTCTGAGAATGTGATTCTTAGAGGTTGAGACTCTTGAGAATCAAGATAAAATGAAGTATAGGAACTCGTTTAATCTTGAGAAGATAATGAGGCTCCTGAAATTGGAAACTAAAAGGACAATTAAAGATGAAACACTAATACCTCTTCAAATGAGTTTGAGGATGGATTCCATGTGTCAGAGAAATCTGACAATGATCGCACTTAATGTGATGAAGCTTCTGAAGATCATAGCATGGATAGATGGATGTTAGCAATAAAAGTCTAATGTAGACTTCATATACAAGTGTTGTATATGGACCCTCGAGGATCCACCTATATGGTTAAAACCTTTAAAGGTGTAAATGGGTCTTCAAGAGAAAGGAAACCTGATGAGAAGGTAGAGACCTTCAAAGCACGGTTTGTAGCCATGAGCTACACACCGGAAGAGAAGACATTGCTTGCAATGAGATTTGCTCTTCGGTGACCATGCTTAAAACCATCAGAATATTGCTAACCTTAGCTACATAACTTGACTATTGCATCTTCAAGATGTAAGTCAATATTGCATTCCTCTACGAATACCTCTTTGAGGATATTCACATGAAGTAGCCCCAGGGCTTCATGGTTGAGGAAAGCAAGGTGTGCAAGCTAAGGAATCCATCTATGGACTCAAATAAGCTTCTTGAAGTTGGATCATAAGATTTGATGAAATTATAAATGTTATGATTTCAGATAGAATCTTGATGAACCATATGAAGCTTAGTGGGAGTGCTTTTGTGTTCATCGTGCTAAATGTAGATGATGTCCTAATCATTTAAAATGATATAAGGATAATAATTAATGTTTTATAATCTGGTTGTTCCATAACTTGAAATATGATTTCAAAGATGCCTCTTAGATCTTAGTTTTGAAGTTGTTCAGGAGCAAAGAGAAGAGGGTATTGGGAATGTCACATTAATAGTACATCTTGGACATATTTCATTTTATGGAAAATTCCAAGAAAGGCTTCCATCCCTTAAAGATATGGTATTGACCTATCTAAAGGGATAGCACCTCAAAGAGTTGAGGAAGTGAATGCTAGAACTACTTGCCCTTGGGCATCAGTTGTGAGAAGCCGGGTGTGTACTAGATGTGTATAAAAGCCAGATGGCTGCCATGCAGTGGGAGTAGTAAACTGTTACTAATTCTACTATGGAAATAAAACACTTGGTTGCAGTAATAACAAAATCTTTATAGATGACCAGATTTTTTGAGATAGTGATCTCAAAGTCTTATCTTCAAAAGCTTAAGACTTTATAGATAGAGATCTAAAAGGTCTTAACTATGGATACCTTAAAAGATAGTGATCTCCAGGAATAAGGGTATTCTGATAAGGATTATGAAAATGTTGGTTATGATAATTGTTAAGATGTAGTGTCAAGGACACTATAACTAACAAGTTTGAGTATTAGTTGCATAAGATGCAACATTCGCATTACATGCGAGCACTGTTACTGGGGATATGCAAGTGCCGTAAAAGGACTTGGCGTAGTCTCGTAGGAACAGAGTGACTGATCAGCTTACCTAGCTATTTTCTAAATAGCCTATGATTGTCACATGAGTGCGGGTTTAAATGATTAGCCCATTAATGGCTCTTTGGGCTAGTGGGGGATTGTTGGAAATGCGAGGCTACGGCGAGCCATTATGCAATAAATATTATTGCATATATCATTCCCTGATCTGAAATGAAGAATCAATAATTTGCATAATAGGTCCCTTAGTACAATTAGGGTTATGTACCATGGCCATCTTAATAATCATACAGCTGTTGATTCAACTATTGAATCATAGAGGCTGGTGCTTGGATGAATATCTAAAGGGTTAGATTGAGGACTCATCAAGCACCGTCAAATGATTGTTAAGATATGATCTCCTGCCTGAGTAGGAGATGGCAATCCTTATCTCTGAAGGCTGATATCTGACCGACCTCTTGATGCAGGTCCTCTGCATAGGAATAGAGATTCGGAGGTGTCAGATTAGTTAGGTCAAAGAGTTGACTTAACGAGATCGAGATAACCAAAGTCCTATATCGTATGCTGTCATGATATAGGCACGCATCCTCTGACCGGAGACAGATGTGTTACTATATGTCTGAGTATGTACATTTGGCAGACCAATAGGTTGATGACCTAATCAAGGTCTATACACCGGCGCGCTGGTGTGCATACAAGGGAATATGAGTAATACGATCTCTCAAAGGGATCATACAGGTTCAGTTACTGAATCGGAAGACATGAGCTCACTCATGAGATATTGGGAAGAATCAAATTCCATGCGCATGGTCGTCTCGCTTTGGAAGCTTGACTGAATTTGTAGGTTTGATATATATATTTTTAGTATATGATCAAGACCTAGGTATGATATACGCTTTTGGGAAGTGTATGATCAATACCAACTCCCAATGATCGAATGAGAAACTTACTGGTAAAACCATGAAGTAGACAGTATAAAGTTGATCCTATACTTCGGGTTTAGTCTGAGTCTTCCAGTATGCAGGATGTACAGGTATTGGGAATACCTGAGGGTTATTTGATCGTAAATGATTGTATAACCATGACGCTTCCATTCCGAGGGAGTGATGAAACGGGTCTGTATTTTAGTGACTCCTCTCAGTAGAGAAGTGATCTGATCTTGGTCCAAGTGTTGGACATTGATCTGAATGTGATTCAGATACAATGAGAAGATTAGATTTACGGTCTTGATTTAATCAAGCATCTATGGGAGGCCCGCGATCTGGATTTGGGATATGATCTCAATATCCATGTCACTATACGTGGAACAATACAATCGTCATGTCCTTATCTCCAAGTATCTGCAGAGAGATTGCATTATTCTTGAATGGTTCGAGAATAATTCCATAAGATCTAAGCAATGAAGAAATGATGATTAAATGTGATTTAATCATATTGATGTGTGAAGAAATTATCCAATGTAATTAAATGTGATTTAATTATTATGGATAAGAATAATGTGGATAGAAATATCCAATTATTCATAATATATTATAAATGTGATTTATAATGTATTAGAGAGAGCTAATTATAATTTATATGTGTTGATTAATTATTATGTGTATTGGATACACATTGTGTAATTAATTGACAATGTAAATTATATGTTGTTTTGGGTTGTGAATATGATTCACAATTTTTTCCATGGCAAGATTGCAATATTCTCAAATATAATTATGAATTATTTTTGAAGAATAAAAGCCAACAAAAGTTGTTGGAAATAAATAAAGGAGATTTTCAAGGAGATATGCAATCTCATGGATTTCCATGAGATTGCAATCTCCATGGAAACCTTGGGCGGCACATCATTCCTATAAGGAATGTGTGGCCGTCCACTTTGGAAGGCACATGGAGATGAAATCTCCATGTATCTTCTCTCATTATTTATTGGTTTGATTTAGGACTAATTTATATTTGATTTTGTCAAATATATTTTAATCTAAATTTGTTGGTTTTACCAACAATAATCTTAGCCATTGGATTGACATAAATCAATCTCATCCATTGATTTTATATGTCACATGGATTGAGATCCATGGATCCCAAAACCCTATAAATAGAGAGGCATACCATGCTCTCTTGAGACATGCAATATATTGGAGGCTCTCTCTCTCTCTTTCTTGGTACACGTCTACCCTCTCTCCCTCTAATTGGTGGCCGACCACCAAACCCTAGAGGAGGGAATCGTCGACGCCATCGCCACCGCGCTGCCGCTTCGACGTTCTTCGGTTCTCCGTCTTCTTGGTGTGCTACGCCCACGAAGGAGACGTTCGATCTCGTACGACGAGATCAGGAGCAACCACGCTTGGATCAACTTCTTGGATTGCGAGGACAACGCGGTTCATCCCCGCGCTCGCAAGCGGTCTTGCCGACGATCGGACTTGAGACAGGAGGTCTCTTTCTTTAGAGACTTGATCAACCACGCTTTAAGAGGTATTGCATTATATTTGTTGTGGTTATAGATGAAACGATCTGAGAATGGTTCTCGGATTATGTGGTTTCATCGAATAAAATTTTTAAATTCTGCTGCACCGAACAACTAGTGCGACTAGTAGTTCTTCGTCGTATCCGATACGACGATCACGCTTCCGTGATGCGCTTGAGGATAATTCCATATCCTTCACAGGGGTCTCACCGGAGGCTCTGTCGTCTTTGCGCCTTCAATCCGGCCTCCTCCTGTCACAGGGAGGCGGAAAGGGGCCGGGCGGAGCCCCACATACAAGTGGATCGCGGATACGGTGGCCGGCGAGGGTGTATTTGAAGAAGGGAAGTTGGAACCCCGGTGGTGGCAAACGTGGTTTGAGGGCGAAGTTCGTAGTGAAAGGATGCGGGTTGAGAGATGAGACATGTCCCGTGAGGAAGACGGAGGACCGGGCTCTGTGTTGGAGTGGTTAGGACGATGAGGGGAAGGTTGAGGAAGTGGCTAAAATGAGAAGGGGGCGACAGGTTGGCGAGGTGGAGGACGTGAGAGAGAGGGGAGCGGGAGGAAGAAGATGAAGCTCGAGTGGTGGATCTTGCGATCCAACGGTCATGAGAAGGGCTCTAAAGAGCGACTCAGATCAGATCGATGAAGGGATGATTGATGGCTGAGGGCGAGACATGTGGCATCAGGAGAGGCGGGCGGAGGCGAACGGGTGAGATGCAATCTGGACTTGATCGGAGGGCTGAGAAGAGCGCGGGAATGAATGGCATGGATTTGAAGCTCCATAAGGCGATCAAACGACGGATAAGCGAGGACGCATGGTGCGCAAAGAAGCAGGCCATGTGGCTCAACCTTAAAGAGCCGCGTGGCTCAATCATGTTATTTCAGACGAAAAACTCGAAATGGTCGAGAAAATGGTCGAATTTGGAAAATTTCAAAACATGAAAGTTGTAGATCTCGATGAGATCTACAAGTTTCATGTGACCAAAAATGGAAACGAGGTCAAATGAAGGATGAAATATTTTTGTGAGCGTTTTTAAGGGTATAAAAACACTACGATTTTTGCTTTTGTTATTTTTTTTGTATTTTTATTTTATTCGAAGACGCAGATATATACAATGATTTATCTGTTTTTATTGACACTAATTTAAGCTAGATGTTAATATTAGTAAATTAAGATGATGAAATCGAGTTTTATCATCCCCCTATACTTAAACTATGTGCATCCCTGAGCATCTCAAAAATGAATGAGTTGGATTAACCCTTGATTTTGCATGTGAATATAGGATCTGATCCGTTCAAGAACTCTCAATTTTAGAGATCTAAAATTTCAAAGCTCAACCTAGCCTTAATCAAGAGGTGTCTAATTTCTCCAATTTTCCAGACTCTCTCTTGGATACATATAAACTAAGGATATGAATTTAAGTGCTGACCGCGATCACGAGAGTAGAATCACAATGTCACTCAAGGTCCCAATCCAAGAAATTCTTCTAAGGACCCAATCCTCAACTCTAGGGAATAAATCAAATATTGCGTCCAATCCACTATATCTTTAGTTGTCAGACTTAGAAGTGTAGGTGGCAGGCCAGTTGATGGAGGGTTTAGGATTGTGTCATTTCTTCTCTCCCTCTCATTGGAACAAGCGAATGCCTTATTAACTCAATGCATATTTTTGGTGTTGATCAATGTGTCCGTAAAGAGAATTTGGAGTCGTCTGCACTTATTTTCCTAGGAATACACCCGGGTGTGCTTTTTTGAGTATCTATTATACCTTCTACACCCAGACTAGTAGCATTTACGATACAGAGCCCTTTTTTCGTGAAAGCCCGACTCCTGGTCCTAATAGCGTTGGTCCAAGTGGACACTTTGAAATGGTTTGGGAGCGCTCACCTTTGGTAGAAGCTCTTTGAAATTTGTCTTTATAGGATGAGAGCTTTTCAACATTTGATATTTCTTTACTTTATTTTTGGCTAGCTCTACTGCTTTTACCAAGAGTTGACGCACACTGATCAATATTTTTTAAATTTTAACACACCTTGGCACCTAGGTAAATGTCAAGAGATTAGCATAAGAACCATGTTCTCATACTGGCTAAAAATGCAAACACACAGGTTTAATGAAGCATTCAATGATTTTTTTTGGAAAACCAAGTATTCAATGATTTTATCCCATCCTCGAGCATCATTAAATCGAGTCCAGACTTGAATCCCTCAGCCCAGTCCCTCAAGTGAAATTTCAACTCCTCTCATCATAACTGCATTCGTGCATGTGAAGTGTTGATCATATTCTTAAGGTTAGAGACTAATCACACAATGTGGCACACAAATATGGCAAACTAGGGAAATGTAGATAATTATGTCGAAGACCCTGATAACTAAGGCTGGTTAACCCAAAATCTCAAGATCTCATAAACCAAGTGTTCATGGACATCACCGATCCTGTGTGAAAGTGAAAGTGTCAGGGGTTAAAACCAACTCCATCATTTTTTTTCAAATTTTTATGGAGACTTTAAAGGCCTAATGACCGCGTAAACTCAAATGAGTAACTGCATCTACTTTTAGTAGGTGTAACTACGGGTCGTAGAACGGTACCCGTTGCTTAAGGACGGAGCCTTACGCGATGTCCTCTAAACCACCTACTATGCTAAGGGAGACCCTCACTGAAAACGACTACTTATTTAAGTTTAGTAGTCAGTTTGTCTTTTAAAGGATTTTAATTTTCCTCATTTTTATGGATTTTTGGAGTAAAGTTAGAACATAAATTAAACTCATTTTCCCTTATTAAAATCAAGTTTTGAAAACATTTTTCAAACCATGTCACACACATATATATATTTTAACAAATATTTTTCAAACGATTTTTCAAAACAAGTAAAACCCATTTTTCAAAACATTTTTCATAATATTTTCCTCAAAAATAATGTAACATGATATAGAAAAATTTCCAAAGCTTTGAAAACATTTTGTCCAACTTAGTTCATAAGATTATACTCTAGCCCAATAAGTTTTAATTTTTTCAAAATTTTTCAAAAGATAGCTATGGCTAAAGTACATATATACTGTATATACGGTATACCCCTCTATACTTAAATTTTGCTATGTCCTCATAACATTAAGTAATACAAAGTCACTGCTCAATTTAAAGTATAGGAAATATGCAGGAACTGAGGAGGACGCCCCACTATACTTAGGTTAGAAATAACCTAAGTATCAGGAAGAAGGATAAATGAGTAAGAGATTTACAGGGACTTAAGTCCCCCCTATACTTAGGCTTAGGATAGCTTAAGTATAGAGATGGATAAATGATGTTGAGGAGACCTGAGGGGAACGAAGATGTTAGGATGGATGTACACGTGAGGGATTTACTCTACGGAGATTAATGGAGCATCTAGGATCTAGGGGAGAGTGCCGAAACAATCAAGGCTCAATCAATCAAACAATGCCCTTTGATTCACCAACTCAAACCAACAAGTGTTGGTTATTTTATCTTGTCATTTTTATTGGTGATAAAAATCCTTCTGATTTACGTAAGGATGAATGATATGTCAAATCCTAGCATCCTACTAAACAAGGGTGTTGCTCTCCCGAAACATCATTTTTACTCCATTTTATTGTCAACTTGCATGATCAGTCCCAATCGTTAGCTTTAAGGTTATCAATGTTTTAATGTGAGTAAAAATCAATCAATAAATTAATGTCTACCGCTCATTTCCAATTTCCATTAATCCTAGGTGATCAAGCTAGGAAGGGAGGTCAAGAAAAAGCCAATACAATCGATAAATTCATGATCTATGCTAAGAGAAAACTCGCGGTGCCTTGAGCAAAATTCGTGAAAAATAAGACTGAATTAAAATTGAAAATCGAATGTACGCAAGTCAATGAAAATTGCACCTAACATGCTTCTATTAGCGGGGAAGAGCAGATTTTAATTTTTATCTAAGTGAAGGGATGTTTACGTGCGTCTAAATTTAATGTGTGTCCTACCTACGATCAAACACATAGAATAAAAATGTGATAGTAGCTTAGAGAGCCACATGCCTGATCCTAGGCCGACACTCAAGTGGGGCGATCCCCACACAACCACAAAAACAATCGTTAATTTACACTCACGAGTCTTCGCACAAAGACCGCTGCAAAAACGATTATTACATGGAATGAAATAAAATGCAAGAAACATTTTTTCTTTCTTTATTTTTCTCTAATGTTTGCTTCTGCGGCTCCTTGCAGCGGGAACTCCTGCTCCTCGCCTCCTTGATCACCAAGGGACACTGTCACAATATCATGCATTAGTTATTAATCAAAGAATTATCAATAATGTAAGGAAAATAACACAAGACATATAAGTTAAAAAATCACACTCAATCAAATAAGAAAAAATCCAAATAAAACAAAAGATGAGCCGTGTCCCCGATAACGACGACATTTGACGAACCGGGAATTTAGCCCCTTAATTTTGTCGAATTAATGTGTTGTAGTCGTCTGAATTGGATCCATCAAAAACCGCTTGAAATTTTATCAATTAAATCAAAACAGTCGATTTTATTTTACTTGGGCAAGCCCAAGGTCGAACTCAGGGACACAAACCTCTTAAGTGATTATCTAGACTCTCATTATTTAGATTAAGTGTTAAATAAAAAACTCATAGGTCATAATGTACACAGATATGCAATGCAGACATATGCAGAGAGAAACATGAAGCAGGCAAATTTTTTATTTAATTTTTTTACATGCAAGAATGATCCAAGCGTACAAATATGCAAATATGCCCTAACTAGGTAAAATTAATGAGCAATTAATATGTGAACACTTTCAGAATTGATTTAGGAAGCAATATGCATTGACAAGTTAATTAATGGCATAAAAATCATTAAGGATGGGACACCACTTAATTGGCTTTAATCATTTTGAGTCTAAGTGTCAAAGCGGAGAACAAGTAATGACATTAGAAAGATAACGAAACAAGCTTTGAAACGCAACTAAAATCAACTAAAACAGAGCTTGGATGCTCAAGATATCGACAACAGTAAGCAGGGGCATAAATGCAAAGAAAATATGAAATTATCTAGATAAAAGACTACAAACAAGTCCCTGGAAGGACTAAAATGTAAATAAAATAAATTGCGAGGCCTTCCCTGTAAATTCCCCACACACGCGGGGGCTAATTGCAATCATTCAAACTCAGAAGGGGTCGGGTGCAATTAACCCCAGGCGCACGTGGTTTGTACGTGACGTAAGGACCTGTTTACAATTTGAAGAACATGGAGGGGCCTCCCTGCAATTTACCCAGCCCCCTACGTAACTGAGCACATGTGGCTAGGTTCGGTGGAGATGCAGGCTCGGAAAGGAGGCTCGAGCAACGTGTCCTTAGATGGTGCTCCGGATAAGCTTCGGTGCCCGGAGCTTGAGTTGGGACCATTTCATCATCGAGATCGGACGACAACTAGACGAGAAAGGGGTCGTCGACGTGGATGAAGGTGCACCGTTGGATGAGCACCAGGAGGGTGCCTATCCAACGACAGCTGTACATCTGGGATCTCCTTCCTCCGCCGCGAGGCGTGACGACGCGTTCAGGACCCTGATGAGGATGCATGACCCCCGCCACTCCCCTCCGGGTTTGATAAAGCTCCAGGAAGCTACCTGGGTGCATGTCGAGCTTACTGGAAGCACGAGCGAAGCGCCAGTCGGCCTGGAAGGGGCCACCAACGTCTGGACGCCGGATGCGGAGTTAGCAAATTCCGCTTCGATGAAGTTTGATCGTTGAGCATTTAACACCTGCAAGATTGGTAGATAGCTGAAGCACGATGCTTGTGTAAGGTGGAGTGAATGAAATGAGGTCTCATGCGGGCGGAGAGGTGGAAGATCGGAGCTTCTCTCCGGTGACTCGGAGAGAAGATGGAGTGGAGGTGGTCAGGCTATGGAGAAGGGGAGATGGAGATGGATGTATGCAGGAAGATGATGGTAGTGGGGTGAGGCTACAACGATGGTTAATGGCGGGTGGAAGAGCGAGTAGCAGCCTAATAAAATCAGAGAAATTTCAACAAAAATTCGAAGGAAAATCAGAATACTTACCTGGAGAGATGGCAGACAGAGAGAGAGAGAGAGAGAGCACGGGCGCGAGCTTCTAGGCGAAGCCTCGGTCATCGTTGGACTCCCACGACGTCTGGGAGCAACTCATCAGCGTCAGAGAGTCGAGGTCCTAGCCTACAATGGTCAGAGATCTCACCGGAGGGTCTGTCGTTTTTGCGCCTTCAATCCGGCCTCACCCTATCACTGAGAGGCGGAGAGGGGCTGGGCGGAGCCCCACGTACAAGTGGATCGGGGTTATGGTGGTCGGCGAGGGTGTATTTGAAGAAGGGAAGTTGGAACCCCGGTGGTGGCGAACGTGGTTTGAGGGCGAAGTTTGGAGTAGAAGGGAGAGGGGTGAGAGGTGAGACGTGTCCCGCGAGGAAGATGGAGGACCGGGCTACGTGATGGAATGGTTAGGACGATGAGCGGAAGGTTGAGGAAGTGGCTAAAATGAGAAGGGGGAGATGGGTTGGTGAGGTGGAGGACGTGGGAGAGAAAGGAGTAGGAGGAAGAAGATGAAGCTCGACTGTCGGATCTTGCGATCCAACGGTCAGGAGAAGGGGGCTAAAGAGCGGCTCGGATCAGATCGATGAAGGGATGATTGATGGTTGAGGGCGAGACACGTGGCATGAGGAGAGGCAGGCGGAGGCGAACGAGCAAGATGCAATCTGGGCTTGATCGGAGGGTTGAGAAGAGTGCAGGAATGAACGACATGGATTTGAAGCTCTAGAAGGCGATCGAACGGTGCATAAGCGAGGACGTGTGGCGCGTAAAGAAGTGGGCCACGTGGCTCAACCAGAAGGAGCCACGTGGCCCAGTCAGGTTATTCCATATGAAAAACTCGAAAATGGTGGAGAAAACGGTCAAATTTGAAAAAACTCAAAACATGAAAGTTATAGTTCTCGATGAGATCTACAAGTTTCATGTTAACTAAAAACGAAAACGAGGTCAAATGAAGGGCGAAATATTTTTTGCGAGCATTTTTAAGGGTATAAAAACACTATGATTTTTTGCTTTTGTTATTTTTTTGTATTTTTATTTTATTCGAAGACTCGGATATATACAATGATTTATTTGGTTTTTATTGACACTAATTTGAGATAAGGGGGTTAATATTAGTAAATTAAGATGATGAAATCGAGGTTCATCACATCCCAATTTCTTCTGCTCCATGAGGTCGTTGCATGCTGGGATGTGTGCCAATATATAGACTCCGATGAGGAAATTCTTTTGGTCAGACCGTCGTCAGGGCATGGAAGGTTTCCATATGGTGGATTGGGGTAAGGTGACCACACCAAAGAGGAAGGACGACTTGGAGGTATTGCTGGTGTTTATGGCGAAATGGGTGGTTCGACTTTGGGGGAAGTTGGAGGATCTGGTGTGTCGTTTGTTGAGGAAGATTTATGGTGTGACCATGTTGCTGGAGGTCATCCCGGGGCGTTTTCCGTCATTACTGTGGAAGGGGATTATCGCGGTCATTCCGAAGTTCGTTATTAAATTGAGACCGATGCTTGGTGTGAAGCAGTTTTTCGGTTCTAGAGAGACAACTGGATTGGGGATGGAGTGTTGGGGGGACGTTACCCACAGCTTCTGAGGTTTTACATGTTATTTGATTATATGCTGTTCTGCAATTTTCTGTGTGCCAGTTTTACCTTTGTTTTGCTGTCACTGTATTTTGCACTTGAAGGAGCTTTTATACTGTCAAGTCTCATGATTATCTTTTATTCTACGCCATGAAAAGTAAACCTTCACAGTCTCACTTTCTTGTGTATCAATGCAAGTATTTGTATGCCCTTCAATTTTATATGAACAGTTTCTAATCATGAAGTACAGGCTTTTTCACAAGTTTACGAGTCTAAAGGAACGATAAACTATTTTTGTAAAAAGTCATTTACTGTCTGTAGTCGGTATAACTTTCCTGATGCAATGTGCTAACTGAAGCTAATTCTCCAACTTGTGGATCTGTTTCAAGTTTGGCAGAGTTGGAGAAGATCTTTGAAATTGCTGTCCATGGATCAGATGGTGACAGGGTATTTGCAGCTTCTATACTCTGTGGTGCTTCCTTATCTTGTGGTTGGAATATTCAGGTAGTAGTATGTATGTATGTATGCATATACGATGCTCATACCCACCGGCCGACAACCATGCACACACGCACACACACCCCGCACTCTCGCACAAACATTTATGCACACACACACAAATACATGCTCACTCACATATGTATTCACATTCTTTCCAATGAGGTGCAACTTTTTGGTTAAAAACCCCATTTTATTAGCAATTTTCTCATAGGTCATTGGCTTATATATTGCCTGCACATTAGTATTGCATATGCAAATACACCATGTAGCATGCATACCTTATCCTTACTCAAACCTTATGCATTTTTATTTACAAAATACTTTTTCTTATAAATTTTGTTATTTTAACTGGTGCC
Organism: Ottelia alismoides; assembly: GCA_037367405.1. Classification (NCBI taxonomy): domain Eukaryota; kingdom Viridiplantae; phylum Streptophyta; class Magnoliopsida; order Alismatales; family Hydrocharitaceae; genus Ottelia; species Ottelia alismoides. The sequence goes on from JAZKJV010000707.1 coordinate 82,024, forward strand.
CACAATTTTCACAATTGTAATTGGATCAATGGTCAAGAAGATTGGATTTTATAAACCAGAAAAAATGCACGCCATTGGAATGTAATCTTGTGCGTCTAAGTACATAAGCATGCACACGTATGTACTGAAAATTCTGTCTGTGATTATAGTTGGTTAAAATGAACTGGAGCTTTATTTTTCCCCCTTCCATTTGATCCCTTTATGCATTTTCTTTTGTCAGGAGTACACTGTTTGTTTAGTTGTTAAGCTGCTACATCCGCCAGCTCCTGTAGATTATTCTGGAAGCATGCACTACTTGATAAGTCACGGCCCTGTACTTAGCGTTCTTCTTGCAGGAATATCATCTCTAGACTGTGTTAAGATCTTCTCGTTCCATGGTTTGGTATAACATCTTCTATTTCTTATAGTTTATGGAAATACTAGAATATGAGTGCAAGTATGTGCCAAACTTCGTTGTAGAGTTGCATGAGAAACTTTACCTCCAAACTTCCCTGCTTAAAAAAAATTAATATATTAAAGTCTCAATATAACACCGAGACATGATTTGATAACAGTTGAATAAATTTCTGGGTAGACAAATTATCTTAAAAACAAGAGTTTAAATCTCCCCTCTCCCCCCAAAAAAAAGATGGCGGCCCTTCTAGTTCTATAATTATGAGTAGTTAATGAGCTGTAGTCTTTGTAATATGGATGCAAATAGGCGTATATATGCGTTACCATACTTTACCATTTTAAAATATACATGGATTTGAAAATTGATATGTTGCGAATATTGAAAATTATAACCCATATTCTTAAGTATGTATTTGGAAACAGATAGTTATGATTGGATCCAGATATTTAACAGACAGATGTGGATTATCTTATGGATAATAAATGCCTCCTAACATTTACATTTGGAAGAAATATTTTTGTAAAGTTGAAGTGAATGGTTGATTATATCAAAATTAAATAAATCATAAATACAACAAAACAAAAAGAAATGAAGTAATATGATAAATTCAATAACTTGTATAAGAATAATTCAATACTATATATACTCGACCCAACTGTGCTAATGAGTGGGGGGAGATGGTGCAGGGCGATCAAGAAGGTGATATCTGAGTTGTGGTAGGGCAGCATGCCTCTTCTCCTTGGAGCGTTGCTGCTCTCATGATCTGCTTTTGATGCTCGAGAGTGCATGGAAAGGGGGCCTCACAGGGGACTAGCACCTCTGCCATGGTCGGAGAGGAGACCACTGCCTCGGGGAGCTCTGCTTGATCATGTGAGTTGGATGGTTGTTGTGCAGTCCTCCTTTGTTGAGGCTGCTACCTGTGGGGATTTTGCTAGGATTGGGCATGTTTCCTTTATTGTTTTGGCAACGAGTGGATCTAATGGGCTTTTGACCTGCTATGTTAGTGCAGGGTGTGGCTATGGGTGTGGAAGATGTGTCAATGGAAGATGTTGCTGTGGAAGAAGGTGTTGAGGGTGGTGATTGGAAGACAATAACCCATCATCGAAGGGGTGGTCAAGTAAAGAGGAAGTTTAAGCGCTTCAAATGTGGTGTATGGGGCCATCGATGTCGAGAATGCAAGATGCGTAAGGTGTGGCATCCTCAAGATCCTTTCCTGAGAATAGAGGAAACCTTAGTACCATGGACGGATAACTCCATCGATATACTAGGTTATTCTCACAAGTCGTCAACTGCCTAGGTGGCTTGCTTTGCTTGCATTGACATGTACCTACTTTTAATGCGAAGTTGAGTCTGAGTCCTCATGTTTGTATCAATTTTTTGCTTCGTTCATTTTGACTATAGAGGATACAGGAAGATGCCATGCCACCTTTTGGTGAGGTTTTTTTTGTTAAGGACGTGATCTCGTTGGAACCTTCCTTAATCTGTGTTTATGGGCTAATACCTGAGCATGAGGCTTTTCTCTCAATCGTGGATGTGGACGAATTCGATATTTCATGGAGACTCCATTGGTTCAGAGAAGGGATTGAGTTCTGTAGATTGTGTTGCCTATTCCGAGTCTCTGGCATGTCCTTGACCGGATGCCAGTGAGACTCTTTTCAAGTGGCTTTCCAGGGTATAAGGAAGGTAGTGGATGTCAAGGAAGGCCATATCGATATCGATAGTTTCGGTCCGCCCGAAAATGGATATATCGGGATATATCGTTGATATTAGTGGAAATGTCGAAATGGCTCAAAAAAGCTATTTTTGTCACTTTTTCAAAAATTAAGATCATCCAAGATATTAAAATAACAAATAACTTACAAATACTCACTTATGTCACACATATCGGTCACATAGAACATATCGTTGTTAATGTTTATTCCTGGCCTATAGATATTGTAAATGGATTCCATTCAAGTTCTTGTAAGTTATGACATTAAATAACTTACAAATATACACTTAGATGACACATATATCATTTGTGAAGACTACGATCCTTATATTGCACATATCAGTCATATCGAACATATCGCTGGTACCATTAGTTGTTGACCTATATATTGAAAATGGAGTTCATCCAAGTTCTTAGATCACTAAATAACTTACAAATATACTCTTAGGTCACACATATTAGTCATATATGAAACTTATATCGCATATATCAATCATTTCGAACATATTGATATTAATGTTGATTCTTGACTTGTAGTTATTTTTTTTGAAGAATCGACTTATAGATATTGGAAATGGATTTCATTCAAGTTCCTGACAACATGAAATAACTTGCAAATATACCTTAAGTTGAAAAACCATTGTATGCACCCTCCTGTTGCACCATACCCTACCAGTTCAGGGCTCTCGCTGTAGGTGTAGCTAGATATGTAGCTAAATATATATAAACCATTGTGTGTTTTAATACTAGGTGTAGCTAGATATGTGTTTTAATACTTGGTGTAGCTAGATAAATAGTGGAATCAATCTTGCATCAATAATAGCATTGATATATAGAGATATCAGCGAAATATCGGCGATATCAATCGATATCCGTGATTTTTTGTAAAAAAACCAGACATTTTTGATCGATATGAGCCGATATGGCGATATATCGTCGATACCCTTCCTTGTTGAAACCGATATGTCGACGATATATCGTCGATATATTGTCGATACAACCTTCTATGGTGGTTGTCATCTCGATCGTCGGGAACAGACAGAAGAAATAATGGTGCTGAAGGGATCCTCTGCTGGTCCAGCTTTTGCGGCTGTGCTTATGGTTAGCAGGAGAGCTTTCTGTCTCCAAGTGTCTGAGTGCCTATGCCCATTATCGGTGGACACTCAATACGAGGATGGTCCTTTCGATGCCTCATTTTGAGATCTTTCGGGTGTGATGTTTAGTGTATCCAAGATGGATTTTGAGGTGGATTTGGACTCGTTCTTTGGATCTGATTATTCAAGCACATTCACCTAGTAGACCTTGGTTTCCTCTTTGATTCAGATCCTTTTGCCTCGAGTTCTAGTGAGCGATTATGTAGGTTAGATGTTATTCTCACCGCATGATGCCCTTGGTGGATGTTTCGGTGTGGCCCTCTTTCCATGCACATGGTCTTCCTAGTACTTATGTTGTGTGCTTTGAAGTGTAGGCTGTGGAAGAGATTTGAGGGTGCCCCCCCATGCCCTACACCACTTGCCCTATCTATCTGCGAGGTTGATCAATTGAAGGTTTTTGTGCATCGAATGCGAAGGTTACAATTTGAAATAGAGAACAAGAAAATAAACAAAAATAAAAACTATGTCATTTACTATAATAGCAAGTGACATGACACTCCCCCTTAAGTTGGAGTATATCTATCGATAATGCCTAATTTGGAAGTCAACAACGATATGTGTTTATTTGGGAGAGCTTTGGTAAATATATTCGTAAGTTGGGAATCTGTAGAAATGTAAGGAGAAGTGATCTCTCCTCATCGTACATTGTCTTGACTAAAGTGGCAATCCGCCTCAGTGTGCTTAGTCCACTCATAGAAAACTTGATTAGTGTTGATGTACATTGCAAACTTGTTAACCCCACTCACAATAGAAAGAAATCAAAGTTGTAGAAGGCAATATTCACAAAGTCGGCTTGTGTAGACGCATATACGGTCGTATATAAGGCAGTGAGCATCTCATCGCACCATTATAGTATATATATGTCATAGCACATACTTTGACCAAGTAAATCGCATATTCAGCTAAATATGCGGCTACATATAGAATAAAACAACCTTTATAGGCTAACATTTTTTAATATATTCTTGAGTTCTCATGTCATAGCAACATGAATATATTTTAAGTAATTGAAAGAAGGTTTCTTTGTTTTTAAGTTTGAACTTGGACTTTGATTTAAAACATATATAAACTGATTTAACCTGATAATCACTTAGTTTATATTTTGTTGGGTTTTTAAAGCTAAAATCTGATTGGTGTATGGAGAAGGATTGTCACATCAATGAGTTTATTTTATTATATCATTTATTTTTTAATTATAAATGACTACAGGGGGCAAGTGAGAAACAAAGTGGTCGCTGCTAGAACGTGAAGGCAAACAAGTGCTTAGAAAAGGGGCAAATTCTTTTTCTGAAATCTAAGTTTCGGGTTAGTAGTGGAAGAGAAGCCATATAGAGTGAGAACTACCTTATTTGCGTCTTCTATTAAAATAGGAACTCCACTTATATTATATAAGCATTGGTTTCAAATCCAGAGGTTAATCGTACTCTGGCAACTTTACATAAGCCAGAGTTTGGTTTTTTGGGGGTGATAGTGGAAGAGTTGACAGATAAGTCACCCTTACTGTCACTCATAGAACTACACATGAGATTTTCACCTCATACAACTCCTCGTTCAATTTTTTCTAAGTAATTGGATCTTTTTCCTCCTTCGAGAGCTACATCAGATGAGTTTATTTTATTATATCATTTATTTTTTATTATAAAATATTAATGTTTCTAGACGTTGCATCCAAACAATATAGCATCATTTAGTTGTTTGATTATTTAGATCAATTATTTACTCAGTTAGAAACATTAACTTGAGTTAATATTCTTTGATTTTAATTTATTTTTTTATATATTTGTTATCAAAATAATACAAACTGCATAATTCGCATATACTTCCGCATATATTTCTGCATGTCCGCTTACTCATTCAAGGTCGCCTGATCGAACGAATGTCGCATACCGATTTTCTTAACCTTGGTAGCAAGGAGTCGTGGGGGTTTTGAGCTTGGATGAGATGAATGGTGCCTTGGCAAAGTGGGGGGCCCTCATTTGGGGAGGTGGATCTGATTTTTTTAGTAGGATGATTTGCTCCATCTATGGTGTTATTTTGGATCTCTTTGTGGCGATTGGGGAGGTGATTGGATCCTCGAATTTTGTGAGGGGCATTTGTTGTTTTCTTTTGTATGTTACCATGCTCTTAAGACCCATCCTTGGAGATGGCATTTGATGCCCTCAGATCTGGGTACTCGTTTACACGGCATTCGCGACATTATCTTCATAAATGATCGCATTAGTTCAATTGAATTTGAAGGGAAATTTTTTGCATTTCGCATTTGACATTCATAAACAATGTAATAACCACAGAAACAAGAAGTGCCACCAATTTGCATTTCATTACTTTCCATATATATACAACATGTAACAAAAGAAACTGACAGTGTATGCATGTCTCTCAAAATGTACAGAAGAGAAAGAAAAGCAACACTACAGGAACTGAACCAAAAACTGTAATAATTGTACCGTCTGGTGTAGTAGCAGATGCTCGATATCATCAATCAGCTACTGCGACGCATGCTTTTTTCCTGCCAAACATGCAAGGAACAAGAAGACGTCAACGGATGTTGTGTACATTCCAATATATTAAAAAAACAAGTAATTTAGTATGTTCAAAAGAGAGCAAGTAGAGAGGCATTGATGATTAAAATGTTACATCTACTTGCGTGGTAAATGATTTTCAATCTACTTTGTATGTCCCATGATTTCCCGTCACCCCATAATTTTTTAGATACATCATAACATTTTCATATATTAATTGTTGGAAAAAAATGAAAATAGATGATTTTTTTCTGTAACCCTAGGCTCTCTTATATAGGGGAGAGACCTATGGGTAAATTACATAAGATGACATAAAGAAAATAAAATAGCTAGAAAGGTACAAAGGAATATAGAAACATCTCAACGCTCCCCCTCAACATGGAGCATAGATGTCAATCATGCACAGCTTGGACGAACACTTTTGAAATGACCCCTTGAGCACGGCCTTGGTAAAGATATATGTTGTCTGTTCTCCTGAATTAACATGAGAAGTAGAAATCAGACCCTTCTGGATCATGTCTCTAGTATAATTGCAATCTACCTTAATATGTTTCGTTCTCTCATGAAACACGGGGTTGTTGGCAATAAAATGAGCAGCCTGATTGTCACATTGGAGGTGCATGGGAACATTGGGAAGAGACACCTCTATCATCAGGTCAGTAAGAACAGATCTGACCCACATCATTTCTGTGGTTACTTGCGCCATGGCCCTGTATTCTAACTCAGCACTCGATCTAGCAACCACAGTCTGCTTCTTGCTCTTCCACGAAACAAGGGAGTTTCCTATAAACACAGCAAAGCATGTGGTAGACTTTTTATCCTTTGGACATCCAACATAGTTTGCATCTGCACATGCTGTAAGTGAGAGAGATGTGCCCTTGCTGAAAAGAAGTCTAGTACCAGGTGAAGTCTTCAGATATCTCAAGATCATATAAACTGCATCCATATGTGCCTGTCTGGGCTGCTCTATAAACTGACTTACTTTGCTCACTACAAAAGATATATCGGGCCTTGTGATGGTCACATATAGTAGCTTGCCAACAAGTTCCCTGTACCGCCTTTTATGGACATCCTCCTTGTCATCATCATAAAGCTTCATGCCCGGGTCAATAGGAGTAGTGGCAGGTCTGCAATCTGCCATATCTGTCTCTGTAAGAAGATCTGCAACATACTTTGGGTCATCACAAGGCCTCGTTGATTCCTGGAAAACTCCAACCCAGGAAAGTAGCGTAGATATCCAAGATCTTTGGTCACAAACTGCTGACCTAGGACGTCCTTGGCACCCTGAATGCCCTGCTTGTCATCCCCTGTAACAATAATGTCATCAACGTATACAAGAATGACAGTAGTACCTCTCTGGGTCTTCTGCACAAACATGGAATGAACTGCAGTCGATCGCACAAATCCATGTTGCTCTATCAAGTCCGAGAGCTTCTGAAACCATGCTCTTGGGCTCTGCTTAAGGCCATAAATGGCCTTATGGAGCCTGCAAACCTTCTAACACTCCCCCTCAGCAGTAAATCCAGGTGGCTGTTGTTAGCAATGTGAGCCTGAGGTGAACCATTCCTACAATAAATGTTATTGTAATTAATGATTTATCAATAAAAGTTATTGATTATGTTTCACTCCCTTTCTGATATTGAATGAATGAATGCACTATAAGGTCCCTCTATACAATATGGGTTATGTACCATGGCCAACTTGATAATCATACAGCTGTTGATTCATCGATTGAATCATAGAGGCTGATGCTTGGATGAATATCTAAGGAGTTAGATTGAGGACTCATCAAGCATCATCAAATGATTGACAAGTGATGATCTCTAGCCTGAGTAGGAGATGGCAATCCTTATCTCATTAGGCTGATATCTGATCGACCTCTTGATGCAGGTCCTCTGCATGGGAATAGTGATTCGGAGGTTTCAGATTAGTTGAGTCAATGAGTTGACTTAACGAGATCGAGATAACCAAAGACCTATGATGAATACTGTCACATAACAGGCAATCATCCTCTGACCAGAGACAAATGTATTGCTATATGTCTGAGTATGTACATTTGGCAGACCAATAGGTTGATGACCTAACCAAGGTCTATACACCGGCGAACTGGTGTGCATGTAAGGGCATATGAGTAATACGATCTCTCAAAGGGATCATACAGGTTCACTTGAGAACCAGGAGACATGAGCTCACTCATGAGGTTTTGGGACTGACCAAATTCCATGCATGGTCGTCATGCTTTAGAAGTGTGACATGAATTTGAAGGTAAGATATATGCTTTGTGAAAACATATGATCTGTACCAAATCCCAAGAACCAAGATTGAGAAACTTAGTGATAAAACCCTGAAGATGACAGTGAAAAAGTGATCTATATCTTCGGGATGATCATGAGTCTTCCAGTATGCAGGATGTACAGGTATTAGGAATACCTGAGGGTGATTTGATCATAAACGATTGTATAACCATGACACTTCCACTCCGAGGGAGTGATGACACAGGTCTGGATTTTAGTGACTCCTCTCATTAAAGAAGTGACCTAATCTTAGTCCATGAACTGGACATTGATCTGAATGAGATTCAGATGCAATGAGAAGATTAGGTTTACGATCGTGATTTAATCAAACATCTATGAGAGGTCCATGGGATCTGGATTTGAGATGTGATCTCAATATCCAAGTCACTATATGTGGAGCAATACAATCGCCTTGTCCTTATCTCCAAGTATCTGAGGAGAAATAGCATTGTTCTTGAATGGTTCAAGAATAATTCCATAGGATCTAAGCAATGAGAAATTGATAATTAAATGTGATTTAATTATCATGATGTATGAGGAATTATCCAATATAATTAAATATGATTTAATTATTATGGATAAGGATAATGTGGATAGTAATATCCAATTATTCATAATATATTATAAATGCGATTTATAATGCATCAGAGAGAGATAATTATAATTTATATTTGTACATTAATTATTAATGTGTATTAGATACACATTGTCTAATTAATTGAAAATGTAAATTATATTTGGTTTTGGGTTGTGAATGTGATTCACAATTTTCCAATGTCAAGATTGCAATATTCCCAAAATTAATTGAGAATTATTTTTGGTGAATAAAATCCCAACAAATAGTTGGAAATAAGTAGAGAGAAAATCAAGGAAAGATGCAATCTCATGGAAATCCATGAGATTGCCCTCCCCATATGGGAAGGAGGTGCGGCACCAATTCCTTTATGGAATTGGTGGCCGTCCACTCCCTCTAATGGGGAAGGATGATCTCCTTTGTATTTTCACTCCTTATTTGATTGATTTAATTTGGTGTTAATATATATTTGATTTATCAAATATATTTAATCAAAATTAAATCACAAGTTGTTGGCTTTTACCAACAACAATCTTGACCATTGGATTGACATAAATCAATCTCATCCATTGATTTTATATGTCCCATGATTGAGATCCATGGATCCCAAAACCCTATAAATAGAGAGGAATACCATGCTCTCTATTTACATGCTATTGTAGCACACTTCTCTCTCTCTCTCTTTCTCCATACTCGACAGCCCTCTCTCTCTCTCTCTCTCTTCTTGGTGGTCGTCCACCATACCTTGGTGGGGTGATTCGTCGCCGCCTACGCCACCGCGCTGCCGCTTCGACGCTCTGCGGTTCTCCGTCTACTTGGAGTGCTTCACTCACGAAGGAGACGTTCGATCTCGTGCGACGAGATCAGGAGCAACCGTGCTTGGATCATCTTCTTGGATTGCGAGGACACTGCGACTCATCCCTGCGCTCACAAGCCGTTACTCCGACGATCGGACTTGAGACAGGAGGTCTCTTCTCTTAGAGACTCGATCAACCACGCTTCAAGAGGTATTGCATTATACTTGTTGTGGTTATAGATGAAACGATCCGAGAATTGTTCTTGTATCATGTGGTTTCATCGAATAAAAAATTTTAAATTCCGTTGCACCGAACAACTAGTACGACTAGTTGTTCTCCGTCGTATCCGATACGACGATCACGCTTCTGTGATGCGCTTGAGGATTTCTCCATATCCTTCACTGTTGCATGTAGACCTCCTCCTGTAGATCACCATAGAGGAAGGCATATTTCACATCAAGCTGATACAGTGGCCAGTCTCGTGTCACAACAACTCAAAGAAGAATACGTAGAGTAGAATGCCTGGCCACCGGAGAAAAATATCCTAATAGTCCACCCCATATGTCTGGGTGAACCCACGTGCTACAAGTCTCGCCTTATAGCGATCTATACTTGCCATATGTGTGGTGTTTCACTAAGAACACCCATTTGCATCCCACAACAGACGCATCAACTGGAGCAGTAACAAGATTCCACGTACTACGTGATTGTAGCGCTGCCATCTCCTCCTCCATAGCTAAACGCCAACGACTATCCTTCAATGCCTCCTCATAATTCCGTGGAATTTCCACGGCTGATAGTGCTGCTGCAAATTTCTTGAAATCCCCTGTTAGACAATGAAAGGAGACCTGAGACGCCAGGGGGTAAGAAGCACAAGATTGCTTCTGCTTTCGAACATCAATAGGAATATCCAGGTCAGAGGTAACATCTTCCATCTGTGCACTATTTTCCTACATTGACTCTTGCACAAATATACCTGCAGTCCCATCGTTATAATCTATTTTATCAAAACAAACCTGGGGCTCCGTGGATGATGGGCGATGACCATGAGAAGAAGCAGTCCGGCAAGTGTAGACTTTTGGTAAAGATGGAACACGTGGTATATGGGACTGAGTAGTAGGAGGAGGAGGTGGAGGAGGGGGTGGAGGTGGAGATGTTGGTGGAGGTGATGGAGGTAATGGAGGTGGAACATCAGTCAAGGGAGGAGGTGGCATGTAGACTTCATCATCTGAGTTTGATGAAGTCAACCTATCACTTGTAGGAGAGAAGTAAATCATAGACTCAAAAAATGTAACATCCGCACTGATATAGATTTCCTACGCAAAGGATCATAGCACCGGTCCCCTTCTGAGTCCTTGAGTATCCAACAAACACGCATTTGACAGCTCTAGGAGCGAGCTTGTCAAGACCAGGAGTCAACTGATGAACAAAGGCGATAGAATCGAACACGCGAGGAGTGAGTGAGAATAATTCTTTCTCAGGAAACACCACGTACAAAGGAATCTTCTCACCCAAGACAGACGACGACATACGATTCACCAAATAACATGCAGTTAGAACGACATCACCCCAAAACGAATGCGGTGCACGACTTTGAATGAGAAGAGTCCGAGTAACATCAAGAAGATGACGATGCTTCCTTTCGGCAACACCATTTTGCTGAGAGGTGTAAGGACACGATGTTTGATGAATAATCCTTCTGGATGAAAGAAAATGAGATAAATCACGAGTGCAGAATTCCAAAGCATTATCAGTTTGCACAAACTTCACACAGGTACAGAAAACATTATTCACTTCAGTAAGAAAGATTTTGACGATATCCCCCGCTTCCGATTTATTTTTTAAAAAGAAAGACCCAAGACAATCTTGAAAAATCACCACAGCTACAAGATAAAATCAGTGTCCCTGAAGATCAGGCACGCGGCTCGATCCCCAAATGTCAATATGAAATAACTCAAAAGTGGAGCTACTGCTCCGACGACTGGGAAAAGCAGACCGATAATGCTTTTCCAACTGACAAGCTTCACACTGAAAGGAAGAACTAAGAGAGATCTACGGTAGCATATGACACATCTTCTGAAGAGGGAGATGACCAAACCGGAGGTGCCAAGTGAATGAAGAAACTGATCCAGACGAATGAGAAGAAATGTCTGCATAGGGAGTCCAAACCAGGCGATATAAACCACCATGCTCACGGCCACACCCAATCACTTTTCCCGTAAGAATGTCCTGAAAAACAAGAGATGATGGGTCAAAAATAGCTCGACAGTGCAAATCCTTTATAATCTGACTAATAGAAAGCAAATTCATAGAGAAATAACGAGCATGTAGCACATTCTGCAAACGCATCGAAGGCGTCAAAGTGATCTCCCCCTGTCCTGTGATCGGGGAATGAGTCCCATCAGCTATCACGACTGTTCTCCCTGGCTGAACCTGTCTATATGATGTAAGCTGATGTTTATCTCTACATAGATGATGTGTTGCACCGGAGTCCATAATCCACTCTGTAAGATCCGATCCATGACAAGATGTAAAAGCATAAGTACCTGAGGTGTTGGCTATAGCTGAGGTACTGGCAAAGGCCGGAGCTGCTACATCTGAATGATCTCCTGACACTGGTGAAGCGGAAGGAGGAATAATATCCCTTAGTCTGGCCACAAGATGATCAAACCTCTGATCTAGAGTAGAAGCAGCAGGAGACTCAATCTGCTCTGGAACACGAGCTGATGTCGGGAATCCATGCTTGGAATAGCATGTTTCCTCAGTGTGACCTAGGCAATGACAGAAAGTACAGGACTGTCGAGTGCGACCTCCTATTCCATGATGCCCGCGTCCATGAGAGAAAGAATGACCTCCCCTTCCTCGAGAGGCTGCCATGGCCAAGGAAGTCTGACTAGAGGCTGTGGAGGAATAGTAATCCTGCTAAGCCTGCGGAACGCTTCCTCTATGGGAGGGATAGTGGCATCCGCTAGAATCTGGGAATGAGCATCATCATATTCAGGATCAAGGGCTGTTAGGAATACCCCTACCATGGTAGCATTCCTATATGTCTTTTGTTGCTCAGGAGTTGCCGTCAGAGGCATGAAGCCGTGAAGCTTCTTAAACATCCCACGCAAGGATGTATATAGTGAATGCAGAGGACATCCCTTTTGCTTAACAGTAAATATGTCGTTCTGAAGTTGGAGAATCTTCGTTTCGTTCCTCGCTTGTGAATATGTTGCCGCGAGGATATCCCACGTCGCCTTAGGAGTAGGCTGATGTAGTATATCATTGGCGATTTCGATCGTCAATGTACCAGAGAGCCAAACTTTGGCATAAGCATCATCTGCCTCCCACGAGGCATTTACCCCAGTCTTCTCCATCGGTTCCTCCTCGGTAAGAATATGATTCTTACCATTTGAATTCATCAGTTTCATGAACTGTATAGCCTAGAGCTCATAGTTTGTCCCGTCCATTTTGACGATTGGCGCTGGACCTCTGAATGCGCCAGTGGCGGGTACATCGACTTTGTTCTCAGACATACTGCCGAATGAAGAGAAACTAGGGTTTGTAGACCAAAGATTGAATGTCTACACAAACATATGTGGATTTGAGTGCATATGTAGACTTACGCATCCAAATCCATTATCCAACGGAGAGACGACTCGCAACTAGCGCAGGTGACGCGTAAGACAACCGCACACGCACGCGCCCGGTGGTCTTGATTTGAGTGTGACCTCACAATATGACTCTAAGGCATGAAAAGTGTCTTAGGGTTGGGATGCCTTTGTAGGCATTGATAACCGCCTCCCGCACCCTTGGTTAATTCGGTCAAGTTATTGTCCAAATTAATTTAAAGTGTTCGTTGCAGTCGGATACGAGAGGGCTAATCAAAAACCACTTTAATTAGATTTGAGTTAATTTCAAGCGGCAAATTTTTTTGTACTTGGTGAAGTCCAAGGTCGAACTCAGGGAGGCATCTGTCTCCTTAGGTCAAATTTTAGCAAAATCCAATGTTCGATTTTCAGAGGGAATATTTTTGGTCTTTTTCGGTTTTTTATGCAAGACACATGCAAAATCTGGCCAAATTAAATGTTAATTCAGAAATATGGTCAAATTAATTCCAAAAATTATCAAACTTGGCCAGATGATGAAATGTGATGAAATTAAGCTACCCTAATTTTTTGGAATTTTTAGACAATAAATGAATTTACTGTGAATTAAACATGCAGACAGGGTGATTTTCACTAATTTAATTGTACTAAATATCAAATCACATTATTTTCAGGAACAAAAATTATCCTAGATAGATCTGATGATGAGGAATCTAGGAAAATTGACAGACCTAAATTTTAATGTGAAATCAACCTATTAAAATTAGAGTAAGAAAATAACTAAATAATTTATTCAGGCCTCGATATGTGTGCAAATGACATGAAATTTTTATGCAATGTTGAGTTCACTATCCTAGAGCTATTATGAATTTTCGAGAATTTTTGGAATCACAGAAAGTTAATTAGAATTTAAAAGGTCTCACTGGGCAAAATATTACACAAATCAACCAATTAATTCATTGAGAATTCTACTGTGATTACAAAAATGTGACAAGTGGTACAACAGATAGAGGACAAGTTGCTCAACAAAATGCAATTTTTAGAATTTAAAAATGATGTAAAATGCGACCTAGGGATGCATGCAAACACAGGGGTGTATATGCAATACAGGAAAATAAAATTACATAAAGCAAATATGCTGACAGGGACTTAAGTGCAATTACCTATAATGCAGGGGACTGGTGTGCAAATTCTCCACAAAGCACGTGCTCCTCACGTGAGGTCTGCTTCGCAGGGACCTTTTTGCAAATATGAAAAGTCCCGAGGGCCTCTGTGTAAACTTCCCAGGCTGCACGTGCTCCTCACGTGGGCGGCCTAGGCTCGGATGGCTGCGGAGGTTCAGGACTCGGCTCGGGCGCTTCTGGAGGTCTGGAGTGAGGCTCAGGCGGTCCGAGCCTAGGCTCGGGGAAGAGGCTCGGACCAGGCTGCGTGGCGTGCTGCGGACCCTTGGATCAAGCTCGATCCAACGGATGGCGGTGAAGACTCGTGGCGAGATCTCAGGTCGTTAGATCTAAGTTGATCCAACGGCTCCTGGCTCGCGATGGAGAGGGCGACGTGGCTGACTGACGGTCGCTGGATCAGTTGATTATCCAATGGTTCTTAGCTACTGCGGAGGCGGGACACCTGGCTCACGAAGCGCCGTTAGATCTGAAGAGATCCAACGGTTCCTGTGAAGCTCGGCTGAGAGGCGACGTGGCAGGATGACACCCGTTCGATCGAGGTGATCGAACGGCAGTTGGGCTTCTCCTTCAACGGGCCTCCGCCGCCTGCGGAGGAGATGGCTTGGCTCCGGTGAAGCGGTCCTTGCTCCGCCAGTTCCTCCTCGCGTCGATGAAGCTCTCCGACTTGTCGGAGCTATCCCAATAGAATCGTGGCGCTGCGGCGAAGGTAACGGTGATCTCAGGAGTTGGAGAAGGCCGTCGGAGGCTGTTGGCGATGAAGCTCGAAGGCGACTCCGGCGAAGCTCCGATCAGTGAATCAGATGGCACCTGCAAGCGTTAGAGAAGGAGCCGAAGCTCGGGCGTGCACTCGTGGAGGTGGGTGAATGACTGGCGAGGCCTAAGGCGGAGGGAGGTGGTCTGGCGACGGTGCTCCGGCCAAGTGGCGGAGCTGGAGATCGATGGATGGTGAGATGCGTCGTCGGCGGACGTGAAGGTGATCGCGAAGCTGAGGCGGAGTGAAATAGAGGCGAGAAGATGGCCGTGGGCGGCGAATAAAAAGCGAGAAAAACGGAGCAAAAGAGAGAAGAAGATCGATCGGGGATGAAGGCGTTCACCTGGGGTTTGGAGCTCGTCTTTGAGTTCCAGGTCTTCGCTCGAAGGGGCGGTGGATCCCTGAGCTTAAGCAGCGGCTCGGCGGTGGAGAGCTGCGACTCGGCGGTGGCCGAGGATCTCGCCGGAGAAGACGGTCGTCTTCGCTCGAGGAACTTGCAGTTCCTGTCACCAACTGGAAGCTCCGAGCTCGGAGTATCTCTCACGAGGGGCGGAGCGATCGGAGGGCTGCAAAGCAGCCACGTGTCATAATGAGGGACGCGCGTTAGCATGCGGTGTGGATGCTCTCCAGACTTTGATCAGACGGCCTAAACGCGCGATAGGAAGAAGCGGCGGAGATGGCAAGATGAATGCGATCGAAGGGCTCCGCAGTTGACACGTGACGCGAGGGAAGAGAGGCGGCAACGAGCAGCGGAGATTAAGGGCGGGGAAGATCTGATGGCTAAGAATAAGAGCGGGTATGGAGAGATCTGAGCCGTTGGATCAGAGGAGGATCCAACGGCCGAGGATGCGGGCGGATAAGACAAGGATGGCGGGGCCACGTGGACACTACGGACAATATCAACCCAACGCGCACATGCTGCAGTCGAGGACGTTGCTTCTCATGCCGTGCAGGTGAGGAGGACGAACGGGCTGGAGTGTGAGTCAATTGAAGACTCGGAATCTGACCATCGAGTCTGAAATTGCGCCTCAAGTCTCCTCGTCGGAGAACTGGGTCTCTCCCATCTGGCTCAGAGAACGGTGCACTACTATGGTGTACCTATGATACCACATGAAAACCCTTGCCAACATATGGCATAGGGAATGGTCCTCTGCTCTGGAGTCCATGTGGCTCACATGAGAATTCTGGCCGAACAACAAGAAGAATGATGGGGACCTCTGACAATGATGGCAACATATGCTCATCTGAAAATGACCGCACACTCGTGCGTGTCTGAAACTGGAGACTCGGAAACAATGATCGTCGAGTCTGATAAAATCTGATCATTTGTAGAGTCTGAAAAATATGGATGGTCTGGAGACTAGTATCTAAATCTGGATCTGGAATACAAAACTTGTGACTCTACATATATACTCCCCCTTTCTCCCATACTGGTCGAAATAACATTGGTGATCAAGTTGGGAGAAGACAAGATAAATGGGGACATAATACCAAATAAGCCGTTACATTTTCTCGGCTTTACCTTTTCTTTTTTTTTGGAAATTGCATATGGCTTTTCTTTGTATGCGACTCTTTCAAAGATTTTTTTTAAACTTCGCGTACGGCTTTTTCTTGTACGCAGACTCTTTTTCTTTCTTTCTTTCTTTTTTTTAAATACTTGCGTACTGCTTTTTCAAATTGTACGCGCCTTTTCAAACTCCCCTTTTTAAAAAAAATCGCTTCCCCTTTTTTTTCCGTCACCATGACTCTCTTCGTTTTTTAAAAAACAAACTTTGGCCTTTTTTTTAATCAGGCCCTCAAAGTAGCCCCCTCAACTTTTTTTTCTGAACTGCTACCGACTTGGGCCCAAAAGAATTTTTTTTTTGCTTTTAAACTGGGCCCAAGTTTTGAAATGGGCAGACTTGCCGTGCACCCCTCCTTTGTTTCTAGGGTTCCCACGAAGGGACCCTTTCTCAAAAGACCCCATCGGGTTCCTGCACTGCCGCCGCCAGAAGGAGATCGAGGGCGTCTTGGGCTCGCAGGAGGGTGCGCGCCCGATGCCTGACCAGAAGATGTGGAGGCGCTCGGATCTGGAGGGCCGCAAGGGTACGTTGCGCCTGATGGAGGCGGGCCAACATGGGAGAACGCAGGAAGGAGGGTGCCGCTGCTCCTTAGCTGTCGCCTGGACATGTAGGATCCGCCAAGGAGTCGCTCGGGTGTGCGCGACCTCGCGCGAGGCTGGCGCCTCTGCCAGGAGGCGGCGATGGCGGTGTCTCCGCCTGATGCTGCTTGCGTAGCCGCCTTCGATAGAGATGCCAAGGAGAGGATGCTAGGCGGTGCGGTCCAGATGAAGCGCGGGCTTCGCGCGCAAATACGCCAGGCTACATCGCAGGAAGAATGATGGAGTTGCGGGCTTTGGGATATCGTCGCGCCGCCTGGGGTTTGCTGCGGCAGGATTTGTGCCACCACGGAACCTTAGAGGATTCCATTGAGCCACCTTGTGGCACCGGACTGATTGCAGCGAAAAAAAACATGGGCTCCAAAACCGTAACCTTGAATCACGTGGGGCTTTGGAGATACGGCTAGGGCCACAGATGTGGAGATCCCCCATCGCCTGGAAGAAGATCAGTGGGCATCGCCAGAGTGTCCAGCAGAAATTAGGGTTCCAGGAACTGGAACTCAGAACAGAACTCCCAAAAAAAAATCTCGCTGACAGGAGATCTAGGGTTTTGAACCAACCCTCTAACAGAACTCAAATCTCAGAAATAATACAAAATAATCTTCAAATAAAAATCTTCAAGAACGTGAACTCCAATATCTTATCTCGAATAAAATAAAAAATATTCCACGAGAATCGAACCCGCTCTGATACCATATTATAAAATATGAAGAATGCGGAAGCGAACATGGAAAAGGATAAAGAACAAGAAAGAACGCGGGATTTTAACGTGGAACCCTACTCCGTGAGGAGCGGGATGAAACCACGGGAGAAGCCCTCAAAGGGGCATGCTATGCATTGCTTTTCTCAATGAGTACAGGAGGTCTGGGGCTCCTTATATAGCCTTCCCAGAGCCTCCAAGTCCCACCACTGGACGATGCGGGACTAAACACTGGATGGGGTAAATGGATCTTCTCCAGGATCCATTTACCCTGTTACAACTTAATGGGCGCATACACGAATACTCCAACAAAAATCAACTTAATTCGAGACTTCTATCATCTTCATCAAGACTACCAAATTTTAATGGTCTCAGAATTGCTGAAATCGACCATGTCTAGATGAACATGTTAGTGTTGGAAAACGTGAATAAGTTATTCTATTCCACAGCCCTAGGCTCTCTTATATAGGAGAGTAGCCTATGGGTAAATTACACAAGAAGACTAACAAGAGAATAAAATAACAAAGAGATACAAAGTAGCCTGTGCGTCAACATATACGTCAACACTCCCCCTCAAGATGGAGCATAGATATCAATCATGCTCAGCTTGGACGCACACTTCTGGAATGGGCCTTTTAATAATGCTTTGGTGAAGATATCAGCAGTCTGATTCGCTGATGTAACGTGAGATGTAGCAATGAACCCCTTCTGAATCATGTCACGTATGTAGTGACAGTCGACCTCAATATGCTTGGTCCTCTCATGAAAAGCTGGGTTATTTGCAATGAACAGGGCGGCCTGGTTGTCACATTCCAGCATCATAGGAAGAGGTATATCAATACATAGGTCTGCAAGTAAGGATTTTACCCACATCATTTCTGTGCACGCCTGGGCCATAGCTCTATATTCTGATTCAGCACTGGATCTAGCTACCACTGTCTGCTTCTTGCTCTTCCATGAAACTAGAGCATCTCCAACATAGACTGCAAACCCTGACGTTGACTTCCTGTCCTTGGGGCATCCTGCATAGTCTGCATCCGCACATCCTGTAACAGAAATCTCCTTTCCTTTCTTAAATAGCAAGCCTGAACCTGGAGATGATTTTAGATATCTCAGAATCATGTGTATGGCATCCATATGGACCTGGCGTGGTTGCTCCATGAACTGGCTCACACGACTCACTGCAAACTGTATATCAGGTCTAGTGATAGTGACATACAGTAATTTGCCTACCAGTTCTCTGTACCTTCTCTGATCCACCTCTTCCGTGTCATCATCATACAGCTTCATGCTAGGGTCCATTGGTGTTGTAGCAGGTCGACACCCTAGCATACCTGTCTCACTCAGTAGATCTGTGACATACTTCCTCTGTGTCATGGCTAATCCGTATGGATTTCTCGCAAATTCCAGCCCCAGGAAGTATCTAAGGACTCCCAAGTCCTTAGTGACAAACTCGTTTCCCAGCCTTTCCTTTGCTTGCTTAATGCCTTGGTCATCATCACCTGTAATCAAGATATCATCAACATAAACCATGATTACAATGATACCTCTCGCCGTCTTCTGCACGAACAAGGAATGATCAGCATTAGAGCGTTTGTATCCTTGTTTCTCAAAGAGGTCTGAAAGCTTCTGGAACCATGCTCTGGGGCTCTGCTTAAGACCATAGATGGCCTTATGCAATCTGCAAACCTTGGAACACTCCCCCTCAACAGCAAAACCAGGTGGCTGTTGCATATAGACTTCCTCCTGCAAATCTCCATACAAAAAAGCATTCTTTACGTCTAGTTGGTATAGTGGCCAGTCTTTAGCAACAGCAACAGATAACAGTATCCGTAAAGTGGAATGACGCGCCACAGGGGAGAAGGTGTCTAGGTAATCTACCCCGTATGTCTGCGTGAAGCCCCGAGCAACAAGGCGTGCCTTGTACCTGTCAATGGAACCATCTGCATTGTGCTTAACTGTAAACACCCATTTGCAACTCACCGGGCTAACATCTGGAGGTATAGGAACCAAACTCCAGGTTCCTCTAGACTGAAGTGCCTCCATCTCCTCTTCCATTGCTAGTCGCCATCTAGCATCCTGCATAGCATCATGATGGTTCCGTGGAATGGCTGTATCTGAAAGTGCTAATGCAAACGTCTTGAACGGTCCAGATAGCCTCTCAAACGACACCACGGCTGATACTGGATACTGAACACAGCTTCTCTTCGACTTGCATAGAGCGATTGGAACATTTAGGTCCGCCGTGGTATCACCATGCTCCTGTAATGCACCCTGCTGAGAAATGTCGTCAGATCCATCAACATTAATATTCTCATTACATACCGTAGGCGAGCTAGTTGACTGGTCAGGACCATGAGCTTGATTTGGCCTCCGGGTGTAATGGAATGGTAATGGAGGTACTATTGAGGACGGTGGTGGTGGTGGTGGTTGAGATGTTGGTGGTGTCATGAACACAGTATCAGGGGATATGGATGGTGGCTGCATGTTCCCAGAGTCTGAGAAATACATGATGGATTCAAAGAATGTAACATCTGCACTGATCATATACCGCCGACGCAGAGGGTCAAAACACTTGTACCCCTTTTGAGTTCTGGAGTACCCCACAAAGACACACTTGATAGCCCTAGGGGAGAGCTTATCCGAACCAGGCGACAACTGATGGACAAAAGCGACAGACCCAAACACACGAGGGGTAAGAGTGAACAGATCCTTGTCAGGATAAATAAGTGAGAAGGGAATCTGTTCATTCAAGACGGACGAGGGCATACGGTTTATAAGATAACATGCAGTAAGAACTGCATCACCCCAGTAGGAATACGGAACATGACTCTGAATGAGAAGAGACCTTGTGACATCAAGAAGGTGACGGTGTTTTCTTTCTGCAACCCCATTTTGTTGAGACGTATGGGCACAGGATGTTTGGTGAACAATTCCTTTAGAATTGTAGTAGTTTGCGAGATTATTGGTGCACAATTCTAAGGCATTGTCACTTCTCAAAAATTTGACAGTGGTGGAAAAAACATTCTGAATTTCATTTAGAAATTGAATAATAATATTCCCAGCTTCAGACTTATTTTTCATTAAAAATACCCATGATGCTCTAGAGAAATCATCCACAAAAACAATATAATACCTGTGTCCCTGATGATCGGGAACACGACTTGGACCCCAGACATCAACATGAAACAACTCAAATTTGGAGTTACTACTCCGACCTTGACTACTGGGAAACGACGACCTGTGATGTTTTCCCAACTGACACGCCTCACACTTGATAGATGCGTGAGGAAGACTATAAGGTAAGACATGACACAACTTCTGAAGCGGTAGGTGACCTAGGCGCAGATGCCACAGGAGAGGAGATGCTTGTCCAACGGGAGAAGAGGTGATTCCAGCAAACGGGGTTTGGTTCAGACGATAGAGGCCTCCTTGCTCATAGCCATGACCAATCACGTTGCCCGTACGGATGTCCTGAAAAATCAAAGAAGATGAATCAAAAATAGCTCGACATTGGAGATCCTTTGTAATCTGACTGATTGACAATAGATTCATAGAAAATTGCGGTGCATGTAAAACATTCTTGAGCTGCATAGATGATGTCAATCTAATCTCCCCCTGACCCATGATGGGGGAGTGAGTGCCATCGGCAATCACTACTGTCCGTCCTGGAGGAATCTGAGTATATCCTGAAAGTAGACTCTGGTCGCCACATAGATGATGTGTAGCGCCTGAGTCCATGATCCATGGCAATGTATCCAATCTACTACTATGTAGTGCAAGTATACTACCTGAGGTACTCGTAGATGCAGAAGCAGCAACATCCGTATGACTCTCTGTCGTCGGTGCTGGGCCAGATGGTGGTATAATGCCCCTGAGGCGGGCAACCAGATCATCAAAGCGCTGGTCCAGTGAAGCAGGAGAAGGAGGCTCTATCTGCTCAGCGGCTCGTGCAGATGCAGGAAATCCATGCTTTGAGTAGCATGTATCCTCAGTATGGCCGATTCTGTGACAATATGAGCATGTTGGCCTAGTGCGGCCACCCCTTCCACGGGGAATACGTCCACGGCCCTGGTAGTGAGAGCCACGGCCCCTGTTGGCTGGCATGGCTGAGGGATTCTGACTAGTGGCTGCAGAGGGTACATTAATCCTACTCAACCTATGAAAAGCCTCCTCCATGGGAGGAATAGTTGAGTCCGCCAGAATCTGTGAACGTGCAGCCTCATACTCTGGATCCAGTGCTGCGAGAAACACGCCCACCATTGTTGCATTCCTGTATGATTTCTGCTGCTCGGGTGTGGCGGTAAGAGGCATGAAGCTGTGAAGCTTCTCAAACATTCCCCTCAAAGATGTATAGAGGGAATGTAACGGGCGTCCATTCTGCTTTATAGTGAATATATCATGCTGTAGTTGCAGAATCTTCGTCTCATTCTTTGCCTGAGAATAGGTTGCAGCAAGGATGTCCCACATGTCTTTGGCTGTGGGTTGATGGAGAATATCATTGGCGATTTCAATAGCCAATGTACCAGACAGCCACACCTTGGCATATGCGTCGTCTGCCTCCCATGAGGCATGAACTCCAGTCTTCTCTGCAGGCTCGGGCTCTGTGAGAATATGCTTCTTGCCCGTGGACTTCATCATACTCATGAACTGCATTGCCCACAGTTCATAATTCGTACCATCCATCTTGACGATGGGCGCTGGACCACGAAAAGCACCCATAGATGGGGTATCTACCTTTCTTTCTGACATACTGAAGACTGGAGCGTGTGACACTGAATAATATTGGTCTACAATGACATAGATGGGACTAGTTGCATGTGTAGACCTCACGCAACTATCCCCATAAGTCTGCGCGTGCTACGATCCGCACACGCTAGAGATGATGTCCTAGCGCACAGCACAGCACAGAACAGAAGGTGCACTCGGCCGCACGGTGCACAGAAGGTGCACGCTATGCGCACAGCAGGAGACACAGGGAGACCTGCTAGGCGCGTCGACCTGCTAGTTCAGATCAGATCGACGCGGGGCGATCGGAGAGGCGGCGTCGATCAGCAGGATACCAGGACGATGGCGATCAGATCGACGATGATCAGATCAGATCAGGTCAGATCAGATCGACGCGGGGCGACCGGAGAGGCGGCGTCGATCAGATCGACGCAGGGTGATCGGAGAGGCGGCGCCGATCTGTGGAGGAGAGAGAGAAAGAAGGGCCGGCGGGTGGGGTTAGGGTTAGGGTTCGGTGTCGAGAACTCCGGCCTAGGACCGTCGCTCTGATACCATGTTGGAAAACGTGAATAAGTTATTCTATTCCACAGCCCTAGGCTCTCTTATATAGGAGAGTAGCCTATGGGTAAATTACACAAGAAGACTAACAAGAGAATAAAATAACAAAGAGATACAAAGTAGCCTGTGCGTCAACATATACGTCAACAGTTAGAAATGTTTGTTTTGAATGAAACTTGAAACACATATTCCCCTTAACATATTAAGTTAATCCCCCCAACTTTTAATCCAAAAAAATAAAAAAATAATCGACAAATGGGGGTGGGTGCAGGGAGTTTCCTACACCCCAGGGTGCAGGCTCCCTGCCCCCTATATAATTAATATATATATATATATATATATTTGTGTGTGTGTGTGTTTTGCATATCTACAATAGCAGAGATATATATATGTATATACAAAATCATTTCATTCTTTTTTTATTTAACAGAAATCAGAGCAGGTTTATTTATTTTTATATCTACACTAGCAGAGATTGATGTACAGAATCATTTCATTCATTTTTTTAACAACAGTGATCAGAGAAGATTTATTTCTTTTTATATATATAACAATATATATGGTGGACGCATGTGCAGTCATATACTCCCCACACCGTCCCTTCCACTAGGAGAGGATCCATACAGTTCTAATATGACTGCTTTCTGCACAGAGGAGATGAATTACGGCTTGTAGAATTGGCTTGTTCATTAGGATCTTTAGATTACATGCAAGGTAGCAAAGGAGGGATGGCATTGTACCTTTGTATTGCCCAATTTGAAGGAGCATCAAAGCTTGATTTGATTTTGCATGCAGCAGGGATGGAGGGGAATTTCTAGACCTTGAAATCAGCAGTACAGCAGCTCCATTGGAAGCAATAGTAGCAGCTCTAGCTACTACTGAAATGGTTGCAGTGGCAGCAAAAAAGCTTCCTTCGGGTGCCGAATTTCAATCAAAAACAGTAGCAGGGAAATAGGGGAGAGAGCTAGACTTTTCGGCTGGATTTTAGGGATGAAATGGGGCAAATGATAATACGAAGAAGAGGGAATTGATGGAAATAAAGAGGGAGAGAGAGGGGCTCCCACGTTGGGATACAAATGGGCCATAATGTCACTTGGACATCAGCAAGTTGATCTCAGCTTGCTGATGTCAGCGGCTGATGTAATTTTTTTTGCAATACCCCAAGATCATCCGTTCTCGCGCCTCGAGTCTCCGATTTAGGTGAATAATAGCTCGTTTTGATTGTCTCAGAATGACGATGAAAATGAGTATGATATTCATATACTTTGGATCGGTATGATTGCTTGAATTTCTCGAGATACATTTTTGGTTTGGGGTTAACTTTTGTGACTTTAAAATGCCAAACGGCTTACGATTGATGAACGGTCGATTACATTGGTCTTCTTTTATCGAATCGGATTTTTAGGTGGTCTCGATTTGTTTTGCGGTTTCCAATTTGCATCGCGGCTTTTCCGTGGCACGCTTTACGATGTGATCGACTTTTGGTCGATTGCGACCGAACAAATTTTGATTCGCGATCAATGGATCGATTTAGGTTATTTAGTATTGATTGATAATTTTCTTGGATAAATCGGGCCCTAATCGAGTCGGGTTCGGGTTTATTCAGACCTTGATGTTACATGACAGAGGCTTCCATTTTTAGATACATGATTGGGCGGGCCCATGTATGCTTGGGGCTCGTTTCCCTCGGCTACTTGCCTTGGTGAATGGTGGCTGATGGGATTTGTTTGCGAGGGTACGCAGGAGGTTGAAGGATGGCTCGCTCGGTTTCGTTGCCATGGCTTACCAATGATTTGTTGATTTTCTACTTTTTTGGAGGCCCTGTAGGTTTTGATGGGTTTTCTGATATGTCAGATCACTGGACCTGGGTGTGGCTGCTTCTAGGTAAAAATCTTGGTTGTCTCTGCACCCCTACCTTCTTTATCATCGGGAGGCCATTTAGCCGGTAATCATGGATGTTTCCCTCTCAATGATGAAGATTGTCTCCTAGCGTCTCTCTAGCTGATTTTGACCCATGTTGGGGTCATATATAGTATTCAGAGTTTGCATCGATTTGGTACCGCTCTCATGGCCCACAGTAAATCAGTGCTTTACCCCTAGATGTCCGGTCAACTGCTGCGCCTCAATACATTTCAGAGAGAACCAGCTAGCTTTGGGTTTGAGTGGCATTTCACCCTAGACATAACTCATCCGTTGATTCTTCAACATCAGTCAGTTTGGACCTCCACTTAGTTTTACACAGGTTTCATTGTGGTCATGGATAGATCACCCAGGCTTGAGTCCATAAGCAGTGATAACCTCCCTATGAAGCTCGCTTTCACTATGGCTCTGTTGGGTTCCTTTACAGTTCGGAGGGCCTACATGGCTTTCTGCTAAGGGATGATGTTCGATCCTATGATTGCCTTAGACCAACATAGATAGATTTGGCATTAGAAGGTGTCCCTGCACATTCGTGTCTTCCTTTGGCTCATGAAGAGAGACCGATTGTTGACTGATGAGCAAATGGCCATGTTTTCCCTGGATATTGATGGTACGTCTAAGCATTGTGTTGAGCGAGTTGAAGATGATGAGCATCTATTCTTTGAATGCAATGCTTCGAGGGTGGATTGGTCCATGTTATACGTTGATTCGGTGGATTTTTTTGGAGTGGAGTGCCTTTTGGGGTGTCTAGTGATGACCTGTGGCTCGAGAATGGTCCTACCAAAGTCTGTGTCACGACTATTCTTTGGTCCTTGTGGCTAGTATGAACTGGAGTTATCTTCCAGGAGGAGAGAATGTATATAGAAAATGTTACAGTTAACGCCACAAATATTCGGTCATTGGTCTTTTCAAACTCATGAATTCATGAATATTTAGAAGTTTTTTAGATGATCGGTGCGTCAACCTTTTCCTTTCAAAAAGATTTACAACTAAATTTCGTAAGGATTTTTTTGTGCATTTGGAAATAACTATGATTTATATTTTAGGCATAACCCTCTATCATATTTACACACACACACTCTCTGATATATGGTTGAACGATATACATAAGATTCAGTAATACATATATACATATTATTATCCATGAAAAGTAGATAACCATATCCATATCCTATAAAGAAATGAAAATGATATCCATGTCCTTATCTACAAAAAAACATATCCTTATTTTTTTCCATATCCGCCACAATCAAGAAAGATATATCCATATTGTTTTAAAAACAGATACAATGATAGGTGGATCATCTAGATATATCCAAATCCAGTTGCATGCCTACCTGGTAATATAGGTCTCCATTGGTTATCGTGATGGATAAAATGGATGAGAGTACTTTTCATAAATTAGTCTATATCCTCTTGAAAGAGACCACTTATTTCCCAGTGGGCAACTTCCTTGTGCAAATTGCTGACTGCTGGCTATATATATGTTCGTACAGGTTCCAGCACTTGCAGGTGCATTGATGGAAATATGCGAGGTTTTTGGGTCTTGTTCACCTGGCATCTCATGGACCCTTCACACTGGTGAAAAAGTTTATCCACATACAGTTTTTTCAAATTCATTCGTTCTTCTTCTGAGGCTGTGGAAATTTAACCAGACACCTGTAGAACATTGTATGATGGGTGATGTCACCCCAGTTGGCTCTCAGCTGACACTTGAATACCTTGTGCTGCTGCATAACTCGCAATTTGCATCATCCTCTTGTGCTACTAAGAAAAGAAATGAATCCAACAAAAACTTGGTCAGTGCAGCTTTGAATGCTCCTATTTTTCTAGATTTATATCCAAAATTGAAAGTTTGGTATCGACAAAATCAGGCCTGTTTAGCTTCGACCCTATCTGGCCTTGAACCTGGAACTCCAGTTCATCAGAATGTAGATATCCTTCTAAATATGATGTTCAAGAATATAAATAGAGGATCACATCAATCTGTAGGTTCTGCTATTTCTGCCAGTACTGGTTTGAGTTCTTCTGGCTCTGTCAGTGATGACACCGCTCCAAGACCCAATTTGCCTGCATGGGATATATTAGAAGCTGTCCCCTTCGTGGTTGATGCTGCCCTTACTGCCTGTTCTCATGGAAGGCTGTCTCCTCGTGAACTGGCCACTGGTTAGTTATATAGCCGACAAAAACCTCTTTAATATTAACTTCGCATGTTTTTTTTGGCCTCTATTCATCAACTATGCATCATTTCTTTGTGTCTTGCTTAATCCCTATTACTTCCTGCTATGATGTATGATATTTTTTATGTTTGGGAGAGATCATGATACCTAACACCATTTCGTTAAGTGTTATGACTTTTTTTTGAGAAGCCAAGTAAATGCACCCACCACATATGCAGTGCACGACATTTTCTGCATAAAAGCTCGTACAGTTGAAGACCGGCAAGTTTCTCTCCTTCCAAATGGCTCGAAAAATTGTAAGCATCCTTCTATAAACCTGATCCACGGCTAAATGAGGCTAATAATAGTAGTGCGATAGGAGTCGAGTAAAGTAGATGAGGTCTGGTACGAGTAAGTAGCACTGTAGCAGTATCTTCCCGGTTGTGATTTTGCACTCGCCCAAGACATGAAGCTTATACAAAAAGACACTGCGTCATTCGTGTCAATCCGTGAGATTTCCAAAGCGTTGTAATTTGTCATGATCAAGTGATTGATCCTCCTCTCTTATACCATATACTATGGTGTCACTGGTGACCGACTGCTCCCTCCTCACCAGTCAGATGTGCAACCTCACATCCTATGATGTACCTTGACCTTCCATTGCAACCTGCAATCCAAAGAAAAAATTGGATCCTATCCACATTTGCATGTCCCGCTCATATGCTCATTATATGACAAATCATCCTCTCCTCACCTCTGTGGTCCTGCTTGTGGCCCTTTGGCGCAATCCTTCTAACAGCAAGGCCATCAATGCAAATTCAGCAATCCTCTCATCAAAAAGCAATGTTGCAAACCTGTGTAGCCAGACCTATCCCAACATCTGGATTGAGACGCCTTATCCAGGAACCCGTTTATGCCACATTCACAAAACAATATTCACTAAACATCGCATTAAGTTATTAAAAATCCGGGGAAAGTTTTCGCTTTTGTTATTTGCATATGACATTCAAATCAATATAACTGCAGAACCAACCATGACAAGTGTCACCAACATTGCATTTCATTAATTTTCACATTTTATACAACATGTACAAAAAAGACTGGCAGATTCGTACATATATCCCAAAATATATAGAGAAGAGAAAGAAAAGTTTTTACATTATGAACTGAACAAAAATTAACAAAAGTAACTATACCATCTGGTATATACCCGGGTATCAGGAATCATCCACAGCTACTGAGATGCAGGTTGCTTGCCTGCCACACATGAAAGGTAGAAGAGGTCTCAACGATTGCTGGTACTTTCCAAAATTTTATTAAAATAGACAGACATTTAAAGTGGTTACAAAAGAAACAAATAGAAAGGCATGATATTTAACTTTTAACAATGTATTGAGAATGTTTTTCAAGCTACTCTGAATGTATTTCCCGTGATTCCCCATTGACCCAACATTTTTCAAATATAATAATTTAAAATAGTAGTTGATAGCCCATACTTATATATTATTCTTTTGTCATTTAGATCTCATATTTGTTGGTCTTGATGATGGGATGATGAGATTCAATCTGGTTCTCAATTCTATCCAACTTTTCGAGTCTAATGGATAGTATGTAGTCTTGGTCTGTATGTGACCTCACATTATGACTCTAAGACGTGAAAAGTGCCTTAGGGTTGGGGTACCTCCGTAGGCATGCGATGTTGTGTAATGCATCCTAACTAAGTTCCCAACACATCCACTAACTTAAAATGATCATGCATTCAACAAATTATAGTCAACTCTAACCAACATTACTTATAATTGGTTTAATCTCTTAGCCAAGATCTATTATACTTCATTCTGAAGTTAACCGTAACTCCTCCAAAGGTAACCCTAGATTATTTAGATGTAGACAGAGATGATTCAGATGTAACATCGCCAAGCCTGTTGGCGGAAAGTAATCAAAACTCAAGTGGTGAGGAAGTCTCCTAAGAAGACTTTTCTGTCTCGCCTTCTTATTGGAAGTGCGGTCCAATAGAGGGAAAGGTCTACTCCAAACCTATGCCCCAGAGACGGGTGAGAGACACTCTCTGGAATTCACTCTAGAAACTGACCCGGCTAGTACAGACATACGAGCTCGTACGAAAAACTAAAAACCCAAGATCCCCCGCATGGGTATTCTAAAACAGAGGGTCAGCGGAGATGGTCAAAAGTCAGCATCTCAACGAGGCGTAAAAACACTATGAGCTCGCGTAAAATTCGAAAAAGGGTCTGCGATCCTAGACCCATGCACTAAGCGGCCGCTACCCTAACTGGACTTCCTAGCTTCCGCCCAGTTGGGGGTCACCGCGCCCTCGCACAATCAGGTGTTATGGGCACTTCGACCAGTACTATTGATTGATATATATACAATACTTGCAGAACTACTATCTTCATGTACTCATGTGCAGTCTTCATTTGAGAAACCATGCACTTTCGAACACTCATGGATCCTCAAATAAAGGTATGTTCATGGAAGTGATTCCTTTGACTGCTGAGTGATATGCCTACTTATTGCTACTTACAAGGCTCTTCTTTTTTTTCACGATGGTCCATTCGAGATTCTGGCTAGAGTAGGGAAGGTGGCTTACCGAGTAGCTCTTCCTCAACACCTTTCAGGCATCCACGACGTATCTCCCTCTCCACTCCATCGCCTCCCAAGACCTCTGCTCCCAAAAATTCTCAGTTCTATGCCCAAGCCCCTTGCGATTTCCTCTCCTCCGCCTCCCAACGACGCTACGCATTGTTGCACCTCTGCCAAGGTTTCCGCGGAGGTCTTCCAGTGTGATGCTTCCCCTCTTCCAAAGTTTGCTCCTTTGTTAGGTCTTTTTCTCCACCAGGTATGCTCCTCCGCACATATATCTCCTCCTCTAGTTTCGGCTGATATGTATTCTTTATGTATGCAGTATGATTCCAATAGCTTGTGATTATATACTCTCAGTTTTTGTGATTTTATATTCGTTTTTTGGTTTATTTTTGTGATTATATACTTCCAGTTCTAGCTTGTGGAAGCACATGCTTCCAGTTATGCAATTTGTGTCATGCTTCCAGTTATTTTTGCAGTAAACATTTGTAATTATATGACCATATCTATTATTTGTGTCATGCTTAGATTGTGCTTAAAAGAGACAGATAGGTTTGGATATGCAATTTTGGTTTTGAACACGCAATAAAACACATTTCCGCACAATGCAATAGAACACATGTTCCACAAAATGCAAAATCATGCGTATCTTTGGATTAAGTGGCTTTGGATAGTTTATAGAACTAATAGAAATCTTCGGATCCATATTTTTTATATGCATATTTAGTTTATTAACCATTTTTCCTTGAGTTTGGGTTATCATGGATTCAGAGCCCATGCATGTTTCTTCCTTGATATATTTTTTAAAAAATAAATATCTTATGTTTTAAGTTATTATTATATTTTTAATCATTTTTAATTAAAATAATAGAAACCCCATTATCGTCATATACTGCAGCATATACTTTTGCATGCTCGCTTATTCGCTTCAGACCGCCTGACCGAATGAATACCGCATAATGGCATGGACCACGTTGACACCTGCCTCATCTGCCACGAGCACCACACCCTCTGAACTGAGAAGTATCTCCCCTGCCACAAGATGCAACCATCTGAGGAGGTCTGAGTGGATAAAACAATGATCTTCCTGAGATGACTGTAAGCCTCCTCAATAGGAGGGATAACCTCCTTCATAGGTATCGCATATGAGAAGCTGGGCGCATACTGCCTCATACTCAGGGTCTAGGGTGTCAGAAAAAATTCCATTCATCGTGGCATTCATGTAAGCCATTTGTTACTCAGTAGTAGTAGTTAGTAGCATGAAGTTGTAAAACTTCTCGAACATGTTACCAAGTGAAGAGTAGAAGCTGGGTAGAGGATAACCATTCTGTTTGACTGTGAAGATGTCAAACTACAACTAAAGAATATGTGCCTCATTCTTCTCGTGTCGATACGTGGTTGCAAGAATAATATCCCACATTACATTTTCCGTGGGTTGATTCATAATGTCATTATCTATTTCTGTGATGAGATTCCTAGAGAGCCAAATATGCGCATACGCATTATCCTGCTTCCATGAAGCATTCTCCCTAGTCTTATCTGTCGGCCATGACTATTTTCGAAATGTACTCCTTGTTATTGCATTGTATCAAGGTGCAAAATTGCATGGATCATAACTCATAGTTGGTCACATCCATCTTGATGATGGGGGTCGACAATGTTCAGGAAAGCGGCCGAATAAACCGCATACTCGGTCGCATACTCATACTCGGTAACCTTGCCGCTCTGAGTATGATGAAACGGCTATGTATGCGGGTTGACCTCATACTCGATCGAGTATACCCCCTATGTGGCTGCCTACTCAGCCGCTTTTCTAATAAGCATTTTTTTATTTAACCTAAACCCAAATAACCCCACCCACATAATAATATAAAACCGCATACTCTCCGTATAAAATCGCATACTCCCCGCATACACTCCCGATTGGGGATATTAACATAATATTAAATTTTTATTTATATTTTTTAATAATAAAATTATCAAACCGCATACTCTCCATATACTCTACCGCATACTGCATACTCTCTATGCAGTGACCCTTCCGACTGAATACCACATACCGCCTTCCTGGACATTGGGAGTCGAGCCCTTGAAAGCACCAGATGAAGAAAAAACATCAATCTTGTTGTCTGACATGATGATAAGATGACCGAAATTGAACTTAACTGGTGTTGTAGACCGATCTGAATGAGTCTACATTAACATATAGGGGATTGGTTGTATGTGTAAACTTATACAATTGTTCCCATCAACTGAGGGGTTGCTCTAGGGCACACAAAAGAGGTATAAGATCTGATTTCACCAAAAAGACCCAAAATCAGGCCGTTTAGAGACGAAACCAAACCTCTGAATAAGCTGTGGAGACCCCCTAGGGCGCATTCACGGCAAAAGATGGTTGTGGGCGGCCACCATGGTGCTTGGCAGAGCAAATAGGGATCGTCGTGGGTGGCATGCTACAAAGGCAGCGGCGCTAAGAGTTGCTGGACTGGTCGGTGGCACAAGAAATCGAGCACCAAAATGTGCTGAGAGGCGTTGGGCTATGCAACATAGCCCCTTGCGGCGCTTGTGGGCGGCATGCGAGGCGCACAGAGGTGTTCTCGGCGGCGATTAGGGAAGAGGGTGGGCGGCGGGTGGGGTTAGGGCATGTGTTTCAAGAACTCCGATCTAACACCGTTACTCTGATATCATGTGAAAAGAAAGTAATGATTTGATTCATAGTGAGGTTCTAGGATTCTCTTATATAAGAAGAGAAACTTGTTGGGCAAATTACATAATAGAGATGGAAAAAAAAGAAATCATAAAATAAAAAAAGATAAATAATCTCTCAACACTTCCCTTCTCCATCATTGCTCCACTATCTCCTACGTGTGGTCCTTCAAATAATAGATTGACTTGATATAACGGAGAATAGATAAATTGTATTAACCAAATATTAAAATGGTCAAAATGGGCTTGTAACAAAATAACTAATACAAATTTTAAATTGGTTTCATTGAAGAGGAATGGTTATAATCAGTGTTCTTCTCTGGAAGAGAAAAAGGTTCAAGGGAATCATGGAATATGCAAGTAGGATTTGGTTCTATTGCATTCATGGTAATCTATGATTTTTTGTCCAGGTTATTTTTCTGACTTTTGCCATTATGTTAGTTCACTAATTCCTGTGTTTATTGACTTATTCTACCAAATTTCAGGACTCAAAGACCTGGCTGATTTTCTACCCGCATCATTAGGAACCATGGTCAGCTACTTCTCTTCTGAAGTAACACGTGGAGTTTGGAAGCCTGCAGATATGAATGGAACAGATTGGCCGAGTCCTGCTTGCAATCTCTCCACTGTTGAAGAGAATATCAAGAAAATCGTTGCTGCAACTGGTGTTCATGTTCCTAGCCTGGCTAAAGGTCATTCTTGTGCATATATTTCACATTGTTTCGTGAACAGTGTATTCTACATTTTTTATTTGGATTGGGTCCAAGCATTTTCTAGATATGTTTTGACTGTTTTTATCAGAAGTACGTACTACAGAGAGTATTTTTTCATATTTTTTTTGAATTTTACATTTTCACTCCATTAAAAGACCGATTCTTAAAATCTATGCACCGTACTGAATCCGTGTGGTTTTTCACACGTAACATCCTGCTCTGAATTCAATCGATAAAAGTGGAACCCAACTATTCATTGGCCACTTCATAATTTGTGCATCTTTAGATGTACAAAATATTTAGAATGGGTTTTCAGATTTCATATGTCTTTTCTAATTGAAGTCCCATATCTTGAATTCGGTAGGATCTGAAATGATCTAGGGTTCCTTGACAAATGGACCACTTAAGCGGGTTGAATTTGATTTTGCTTATGTGGTTTTATATTCTCAACAAACTCAGCCATGGCCGGCCCTAAGCCCGGGTAAATTGAGGAGGGTTGCACGTTAGATAGCCGACAACCAAGAGAGACAAATTCCTAAATAGTTTTCTTTTTAAGAACAATATTTAGTCTCAAAACAATTTGGATCTTTTCAGCATGGATTTAAGCAAACATTTAGATTTCGTTGGGGGTATTCCACTAGTGGTGTGTCGCATCATCCGAATGCAATGAGAAGTTGGGCCGCTATATCGACGCCCGGATGTAGTTCAAAATTTGCTAGGGTTCTCGAATGAGGAATGCATGCGAGTAAATAAGCTAGTTCTGTTGCATCATCGTCCAGATGCAGTCCAAAACTTGCAAGGGTTCTCGCATGATGAACGCGTGCGAGTAAAGAAGTTAGTCCAAAAGAGGTTGCAAAGGAAGATGCAAATAATTAGTTGGAATATTGGCACTTTGACTAGAAAATCGATGGAGATAGTAGATACGATGGAAAGAAGGAAGATTCAGATGCTATGCCTCCAAGAGACAAAATGGGTTGGAGAGAAAGCAAGGGAGATTGAGAGTACATGCTTTAAATTGTGCTATTCATGTAAAAATAAGGGCATAAATGGTGTTAAAGCGGTTATTCATAAGGATTTGAATGATTGTGTGGTTAAGGTATAAAGATTCGAGGATTGGATTATTTTTCTAAAATAGGTGCTCGAAGAAGAAATTTTGAATATCATCTCAGTTTATGCACCGTAAATTGGTTTAGATGAGATGATTAAACAAGCTTTTTGTTGAAGGAAAAGGGTAGTTATGGTATTTGACCATGAATGGTGTCCCCCCCTTTGTAAACACTAACCCTAAATCCTCTTTATATAAAGAGGATTAAGGGGTCTAATGAGATTATGGAAAACCTAATCACCTTTGTCAACATGGTATCAGAGCCCTAGGTTTTTCCTAGGGATCAGCGCCGCCTCTCCCCTCCCCCCATCCTCTCTCGGTACCGCGACACCCTCATCTTCTCTCGTCGCCGGCGTCGCCTCTCCCCTCCCTTCCCCATCGCACCGCCTCGCCATCCCCCCCCTCTCCCATCGCCCCGCCTCGCCCAGCCTCGCCATCGCCCCTCCTGCCTCGCCATCGCCATCGCCCAGCCTCGTCATCGAGCCACCCATGTCGGGATCGCCCCTCCTGCCTCGCCATCGCCCCTCCTGCCTCGCCATCGCGCCACCCACGTCGGGATTGCGTCACCACCCAGGCGCCAGGACCACCTTGCTCGCACGCCCGCGACAGCCTCGCCAGGTCCACCTCGCCCGCGACAGACTCGCCCGCACGCCAGGATCGCACCACCCACCCAGGCACCAGGAACAACTTCCTCCACGCCAGAACAACCTCACCCGCGCCAGGACCACCTGGCCCTCGTCTGCAACAGGACCGCCTCGCCTGCGCCAGGACCGCTCGCCCTCGTCCTCGCTCATCAGCGGCAAGGAGCACGTCGACATCAACAACTTCGCCCGAGGTCACTGTACCATCCACAAGCCCGCCGACCACTGCACAGGCCTACAAGGCTTCCTGACGGGTTGATTCAAACGCCCGCTTCCATACGCTCCTCCCAGCGCCTCTTTCGTCCGCGTGTTTTCTTTCTGTAAACTATCATATGTAATCTGTCCTCTGCATATGTATTGACATGAAATAAAATAAAGGGAGCGAGAGAGAGAGAGCCGCATAATCACCATAATACAACCTAGGTGGCAGCAGATTACGGTCTTGCTCAAGGGCTACGGCAGACGCTCCCATGGCATCCGAGGTACCTACATCAGAAATGGATGGAGGTGGTCATTCAAAAATGTCATCCTTTGGATCCATACCAAAATTCGATGCCACGAACTACTCCATGTGGTCTCGGCTATTAGTGATGATTGTTCGAGGATATGATAAAGAACATATCCTCCTCGAAGAAGAACCAACCAACAAGGTTGGAAAATACACGTCTTGGGTTAAAGACAACGCCATGGTAAGTTCGTGGATTATGGTTAGTGTCATCGACAGGATCGTTCAGGAGTTAGTCTACTATGAAAGTGCACACGATATGTGGAAATCATTGCTAGCCACCTATGGGCAGGATAAAAATTCTACCAAAATGTATCAATCATTTCATGATTTGATGCATATGCGTCAGAATGGCCGCCCTCTATCGGATTATTTTTCCGCACTCAAATCCATGGTTGCCAGCTACAACGTATGTGCCCCTCTCTGCACATGCCCCACACAACGGCTACATCGACAGAATATTGCAACCATGATCTTCCTTGGCGGATTAGATCAGACCTTTGCAGCCCCTCGGGATCAGATGATCACCTCTCCTACTCTGCCAACCATGGAGGAAGCATACAACACATTATGTCGACTATCGACTGCTTCTTCCCCTCTTACAGAAACTATGAGTCAAACAACGGCTCTCGTGGCATCCGGACGGAATTTCAAAGGAAGCTACAGAGGTAGAGGACGCGGTCGTCACCTGCAAGGAAGATGGCGATCACATATACAGTGCACCTTCTGTCACAAATTAGGACATATCGAAGATGTATGCTACAACAAACATGGACGTCCTGGACCATCGACTCGGGTTGCGACTACAGACGTTGAAGGAGGCTCGATCGAAATCCCACGAAAGGATTTTGAAGATCTTATGCAGTGGCTATCACAAATGAATCCTAATGAGGCGACCACTTCCGGAGATGTCGCCGCAATCACCCAGACAGGTACGGTTTTTGCTTCAGCTAGCCATCATAATCACTCACAATGACTTATTGATACGGGGGCCTCCACCCACTTGTTTTGAAACCCTCGACTCTTCCGGAAACTCAGAACAACCCAAAAGGGGAAGACTGTTCAAGTTGCTGATGGACGATCGTCACCAATTACAGGAGGTGGGGATGTGCACCTTATCCCTACAATTCAGCTGCATAATGTTCTATTAGTTCCAGACTTCCCGCTTAGTTTACTCTCGGTCGGCCAGATATGTAAAGAACTTCACTGCCGCGCAATCTTTGACGCTTCTACTTGTGTTTTTTAGGACATACTGTCTGGGAGGACGATTAAAACGGGTCGTGAAGAAGGAGGCGTCTATTACCTTGAAAACCCATCTGTCATGGTCGCCTATTCCACCACTTCTATGAACAAGTCTACTCTTTGGCATCGATGTTTAGGTCATCCGTCAGTACACAAACTGTGTCGGCTTATCCCACAAATGTCCTCCATGAGTACTATCACCTACGAGGCTTGTCAAGTTGGGAAACATCACCGAGCTACATTTCCCTCCTCTGGTAACCAGCATTCTACTGAAACTTTTGATCTAGTTCACATGGATATTTGGGGACCCAGACGGAATCCTGATCGATTGGGCCATCGTTACTATCTTGTCCTCATCGATGATTTCTCTCGAGTAGCATGGGTGTTTCTATTGAAAAACAAATCGGATGCTACTAGCTTTATTATTCGATACATCGCAAATATAAAAACGCAATTCGGACGAACTATTAAAACCTTTCGCTCCGATAATGGACAAGAATTTTTCTCTCATGACTTGCAAAGTCTACTTCTTAACCAAGGTATTACGCACCAGACCACCTGTCCCTACACTTCTCAACGAAACGGTGTTGCTGAACGTAAACACCGTCATATCCTAGACACCGCACGCACATTACTTCTTGCTTATAATGTCCCATCACTCTATTGGGGAGATGCAGTCTTAACAGCGACATTTCTTATCAATAGACTGCCATCTACAACTCTAAAAGAGCAAATACTGGTGGAGATTCTTTTTCCTGGAAAACCCATCTTTCCTATCCAACCACGGGTTTTTGGGTGCACTGCATTTGTTCATCTTCATGCACCGGGCAGGGACAAGCTTGTCGCACGTGCTGTCAAATGTATCTTTCTAGGGTATGTTGCAAGTCAGAAAGGATACCGATGTTTCGACACCCGATCATGTAAACATTTTGTAAGCGTTGATGTCACTTTCTTCGAGTCAATACCTTATTTCTCAACTTCCACAAATTTTCGCTCCTCAAATTCCTCCGTCGAAATCCTCACCTTCCCATTACCTATTCCAACTCCCACGTCTCCTTCTAAGCCAGTGCCACCTCCTTAGGTATACTCCCCAACTCAAGATTTGGAAACTAATGTTGCAGAGAACCAAATAGAGCTCTCGATAGCTCAACGTTGTCAAGCTCGATTATGTCCGTCTGTCTATCGGACTAAACACCCTATCAATGATGTAGTATCTCTCTCTAAACTTACTCTGACCTATAAGAATTTTGCGCAGGCTATCTCAGACATTGTTATTCCAAAGAACCATATTGATGCGCTACAAGATCTCCACTGGATTCAAGCAATGCAAGAAGAGATGTCAGCTTTGGAGTCCAGAAATACCTGGCAACTAGTGGATTCACCGGCAAATAGTCATGTCGTTGGCTCCAAGTGGGTCTTCACTGTCAAGTACAACCCAGACGGTTCCATTGCACGCTACAAGGCTCGTTTGGTTGCCAAAGGGTTTACCCAAACCTATGGCATCGATTTCTTCAACACCTTCTCACCAGTCGCTCGTCTGTCGACGGTACATATCCTTATTGCTGTCGCCGTTCAGCGGGATTGGCCATTACATCAACTTGATGTCAAAAATGCCTTCCTATATGGTGATCTTCATGAGGTGGTTTATATGCAACAACCACCTGGATTCGAGCGACAAGGGGAGTGTCATAAGGTATGTCTTCTACGCAAAGCAATTTACGGATTGAAACAAATCCCTCGAGCCTGGTTTCACAAATTGTCAGAAGCATTACATGTGATTGGATTCAAAAGATCGTCTTCTGATCATTCCTTGTTCACGAAAAGGAGTCCGAAGGGCACAGTAGCAATGCTAGTGTATGTTGATGACATCATTCTTACAGGAGATGGTTATGAAGAAATTGGCAGAGTAAAAATGCATCTTGCAGAACAGTTCGTGATTAATGTTTTGGGACAATTACAATATTTCTTGGGGATTGAGATAGTTAGATCAAGGCATGGGTTGGTAATGTCTCAACGAAAATACGCCACTGATCTATTGACAGAAATAGGGATGCTTGGTTGTAAGCCAGCACACATCCCTATGGATAGGGCTGCTAATCGAACTGAACATGTTCGTATTCGATTAGAGTTCGTTCGATAATAGTTCGAGAAATGTTCGTTCGTTTCTAAATGAACTGAAAATGAACTTCAACTTTTAGTTCGATAGCTTAGCGAACCGAACATGAACATAACATATGTTCGTTCGATAAAAGTTCGAGTTCGATATATGTATATGTGTGTGTATTTGTATGTGTAACTTAGTATTTATACACTTAACAAATTTCGAGGTTAAAGAAATTGTGATATTTATTGGGCTTTGTACCATTTTAATTTGAATGATTTCTTATTTTTACTTCTTATCAAACCTTGTTATCGAACTCCAGTTTCGAACATGTTCGTATAAACAACTTTTGGTTAAGTTAAATTGTTAACGAACTATTATCGAACCGAACTCGAACGTTCGTTTTCTAAACGAACTCGAACTCGAACATATCCTATCGAACATTTATCGAACCGAACTCGAACTCGAACTTTCGAACTTCCTTATCGAATCGAACTCGAACATAGGTATGTTCGTTACAGTTCGGTTCGATTAGCAGCCCTACCTATGGATCCTAAAGGGTGGATCTTCGATGAAGCAGCACCAGAGGATGCTGGCAGATACAGACGCCTAGTGGGTAAATTGCTCTATCTCACTATTACTCGTCCCGATATCAATATGGCAGTTGGAAGAATTAGCCAGTTTATGGACTCTCCCAATATCAATCACTTTGAGGCATGCATGATGGTCCTTCGATACATCAAGCAATCTCCTGGGAAAGGGCTACTATTTCGTAAAGACGGCAACCTCAACCTTGTGGCCTACTCTGATGCAGACTATGGAGGATGCTTGCAAGACAGAAAATCCACCACACGGTTTTGCACATATCTGGGAGGAAACCTAATCACATGGAAAAGCAAGAAGCAAGCGGTGGTGTCACGATCCAGTGCTGAGAGCGAATATAGAGCCATGGCACAAGCAGCATCTGAACTTGTGTGGGTCAAGTCCGTACTAACTGACCTCCATGTCAGGACCAAGGATATTATGGAACTAAGATGTGATAACCAAGCAGCAGTATATATTGCAAACAATCCCATGTTTCATGAACGCACAAAACATGTGGAGATCGATTGTCATTACACAAGAGATCTCATACAAAAAGGACAATTACGCACACAGGGTGTTACATCTACAGAGCAGACTGCAGATATATTTACAAAGCCATTAGCAAGGATCCAGTTCGAGAAATATTGTAACAAGCTAAGCATGTATGACTTATATGCTTCAGCTTGAAGGGTAGTGTTGAAGGAAAAGGGAAGTTATGGTATTTGACCTTGAATGGTGTCCCCCCTTTGTAAACCCTAACCCTAAATCCTCTCTATATAAAGAGGATTAAGGGGTCTAATGAGATTATGGAAAACCTAATTACCTTTGTCAACACTTTTTGAGAGGATTTGTATAAGATTATACAAGGAATCTCACAAAGAGAGATGATTTGCATAGGTGGAGATCTTAATGGACATGTGGGTGTTAGAATATAGGAATGCGGAAGTGTACCAGAAATAAAGATACAAAAACTTGGAATGAACACGAGATTTTACGTGGAACCCTAATCCCTAAGGAGCGGGATGAAACCACAGGACAACACCTCAAAGGGTTGATAGTAAGTTGCTTTTCTCAATGGATACAGGAGGTCTGGGGCTCCTTATAGCCTCCACAGAGTCTCCAAGTCTCACCACTGGTAGATGTGGGACTAAACAATAGATGGGGTAAATAGATCCTGGAGGTATCCATTTACCCATCTACATTATAATAGGCGCACAACCAAATACTCCAACACTCCTCCTCAAGCTGGAGCATGCAATGCTCAGCTTGGACAAACAGAAAGAAACTCAACTCATGCTACGTGACACTACAGACAATATCAACTCAACGCGCATAATTGACGGTTGTTGTCGAGGACGTTGCTTCTCAGGCCGTACAGGTGAGGAGGACGAACGGGGTAGAGAGTGTGTAACGTCCCGGGCTTAGGTCCCCGGTCCGTTAACGGAGCATTACTGGCCCTAACAACCTCTTGGGATCGGGCCCATACGGACCCGATTAACCACCCCCAAAATGCTTAAGCCGGGTTGTCAAGTAGTAATCTCGTCACTATTTATCCCACCCGGGAACTTCTTGTTCCACGATGTGGGACTATGTTGGGTTTTACAACCTCCCCCACTTATATTCGCAACGTCCTCGTTGCGACATGGCACATTACTTCTTCCCAGTGACAGTGGCGGCTGCACGCTCCGGGTAGCCATTTCCTCCAACCTCTTTGTAGGGGCGGCTCCACCTCTCGGGTAGCCCTTTCCACTGTCAGAGGGCGTTCGGCTCTGATACCATTTGTAACGTCCCGGGCTTAGGTCCCCGGTCTGTTATCGGAGCATTACTGGCCCTAACAACCTCTTGGGATCGGGTTCATACGGATCCGATTAACTACCCCCAAATGCTTAAGCCGGGTTGTGAAGTAGTAATCTCGTCACTATTTATCCCACCCGGGAACTTCTTGTTCCACGATGTGGGACTATGTTGGGTTTTACAGAGTGAGTCAACTGAATCTCCTCGTCGGAGAGCATGTGCTCTGTACTGTGCCTGTCGGAGTCACTGCAACTGAAATGAGTCTCCTCGTCGGAGTACTTTGGTCCACCACGATAATGTGGGCAATCGCTCCATTTCTGAAAAGGGTCGAACTGAAAGGCTGTGGAGTGCAATCCTCGTTGAAGTCCACGGTCATTGGAGAATGGAGTCTGAAATAGTCTCCTCGTCGGATAACTGGGTCTCTCCCATATGGCACAGAGAATGGTACTCTACTCTGGAGTCCCTATGATACCACATGAAAACCCTTGCCCACATGGTATAGGGAATGATCCTCTACTCTGGAGTCCCTATGGCTCACATGAAAACTCTTGCCGAAACACAAGAATGATGGGGACCACGACAAAAGATGGCATACATGTGCTCATCTGAAAGAAAACCACATACATATGCGTGTCTGAAAACCCAATCATCGAGTCTGAACAAGTGATCATCTGTAGAGTTTGAAAACCTGGCTTGGTCTGAAATCTGACATCTGAATCTGCAACAGACCTGTGACTCTACACAATACTCCCCCTTTCTCCCATACTTGTCAGAAAACAATGACATCGATAAAGTTGGGAGAAGACAAGAGAAATGGGAAAAAATATGAAACCAATAAACCGATCTTCATCATTTTTTTTCGGCTTTTCTTACAAATTATTCTTCTTCCTTTTTTAAATAAGCCGTTGACACACTTTTTTTTACGGCTCCCCTTTTTTCAAATATTTTTCATACAGCTTTTTTTCTCTTTGTATGCATCTTTTCCTCTCCTTTTTTTAACAAACCAACCGTAGCCCACTTGGGCCTTACAATAACCCCGCCCATTTTTTTAAAGGGCAATCGAGGCTCCCTTTTTTATTTCCAATGACTAGGGTTCCCGTTATTTAGGATTCCCTTCGTGGGAACCCTTTTCATCAAAACACGAGGCCGCCGTCCCCATGGCCTTATTGTTGTTGCCTGCAGGGAGCGCCTGTAGCTGGTGATCTGGAGTACAACATGGGTCGTCATCGCCAGGAGCTTGTAGCATCGTGGGAGGGAAGAGCTCGAGGGGCGATGAGGGTAGTGTGCGATGGGGCTAGAGGCTTCCGCATGTAGGCTGCGGTAGGGTTGGTACCATCGCCCGAGTCGTGAGCGTCGCCTGGATCTGATGTCAGTCGCCGCTGGGATGGAGTGCCACCAGGAGAAGCCTCGTTTCGCCTGTGCGAGATAAGAGAGAGGAGGTATGTACGCCTGAAATTATCGCTTGGAGGTCTCGCCCTTCGCTTGTGCGGGTACGGTGCGCCGCTTGGAGGCTACGACCTGGAAGGATCTTTGGTCGCCTGGACCGCGCAGGTGCTCTGATCTGCTTGGATGAAGCTCCTAGACCGCCTAACAGGATGAATCTCCTGGATGAAGTCCTGGTTGGGAGAAGTGCCTGAAGAATCGTTGAGTTTCATAGGGACTGCAAACTGCGGTGGATAGGGCTGTAAGGAACTTGCTTCTGAAATCTCCAGAATGCAAACTAACCTAAATATATCCTTCTGACCCTCCTTAGAGCCGAGATTTTTGTACAAAACTTCACAAAAATCAAAGAGAATGATATATTAAGGAGAGGGGAAAGCAAAACTCCACAAAAATCTCCACTTCCAAAAGCAAGAGAATGAAAAATCAAAGACCTTTCTCAAGTGAGATGCATTAAAGATAGAGAAGGTCACATGCTTGTTACTCAAAAGGATATAAAGACTAGATGGAAGCAGTGTTTCTGTAAACTTTTTATTTGGGAATGAAATAGAGAGACCACTTTGGGAGATCTAGCTAGTAGTAAAAGTTACTTGAATCGCGCAAGCTATAGACAAATACAAAGGAAGTAGATGAGGCTTTGAAGGTTATTAGACCTGGGAA
Source organism: Ottelia alismoides (assembly GCA_037367405.1). NCBI lineage: Eukaryota > Viridiplantae > Streptophyta > Magnoliopsida > Alismatales > Hydrocharitaceae > Ottelia > Ottelia alismoides. Next base: position 125,311 of record JAZKJV010000707.1, read on the forward strand.
AGGTGTAGGACCTGATGACATTCCTATAGAAGTTTGGAGAGTTTTAGGTGAGCGTGGTTTGACTTGGCTTACAAATTTATTTAATGTTATTTGGTGAAAAAGAAAATGCCTGGAGATTGAAGGAGAAGCATCGTGGTGCCTCCTTATAAAAACAAAGGAGACATTCAAAATTGTTCAAACTACAGAGGTATCAAGTTGATGAGTCACCTATGAAAATTTGGAACGCGTGATCGAAAGAAGGTTGAGGCAAGTTTCCAAAGTAAAAGAAAATCAATTCTGATTCATGCCAGGACACTGAACTATTGAAGCCATCCGCTGCGGAGAACAGGTGGAGATTTATAGAGCTAAAAGGAAAAACCTCCGTATGATTTTTGTTGATTTGGGTAGGGCTTGTGATTTTGTCCCAAGGGATATATTGTGGAGACTTTTGGAGCCAAGACAAGTATATGTCCTATACATTAACCTCATAAAGGATATGTATGGTAAGGCTTCATATTAGGTAAGAATACAGTCTGGGAAGACTGATTGTTTTGACATCAACATTGGTCTGCATCAACATTCAGCTTTGAGTCCATTCCTTTTTTACTATGATTATAAACGAGTTGACATGTCACATTCAGGACGAGGTACCTTGGTGTATGTTATATGCTGATAATATTGTGTTGATTGATGAGATTAAAGATGGAGTAAATGAGAAACTTGTTGTCTAAAGACATGCATTTGAGACTAAGGTGTCGTTCGGGTAGGGGGGTTTACCCCCATTAATACACCCTTTCTCTTTCCAAGTGGGTCCCACATTTTCTCTTTTTTAATATATTAAATAAATTAATTTTCTTTTATCCACTCTATCAAAAAATAATATATTATACCATCATATCATATAAAAATTATAAACTACTCCACTTCTACTCATTTTTTTCCAAATTCCAATACAATCACATTACAATAATTACTCACTTTTCAAACTTCAATACAATCATATCACAACAAACCCACTTCAAACCCACCCCCAGTTTAACGCTCTATGTAAACACCAAAACACAAAAATGGGTTACCCCCGACCAGTTTAACCCACCTTAACCCGCATACCAAACGTACCCTAAAGGTTTTCATATAGGGCTAAGACTAAATATATGGAGTGCACTTTTGATGAAAGCAATGATGAAGAAATTGAGGTGAAGACTGGTAAAGATAACATTCAGAAGAGAGATTCTTTTAGATACTTGGGATCTATTTTGCAACATGATGGGGAAATTGATGGAGATATTTGGTTGAAGTGGATGAGCCTCTATTGTTCTCTTTGATAAGAAAATTCCTTTGGAAATTTAAGGAAAGATTTATAAAGCAACCATGAGACCTGCTATGCTCTATTGATTTGAATGTTGGCATGTTAACCATAGACATGTGCAGTGAATGGCATTATTAGAAATAAAAATGCTAATGTGGATGTGTGGACACACACACGTAAAGATCGGATTCGGAATGATGCAATCAGAAAGAAAGTTGGTGTAGCTCCGATCGAGGATAAGATGTGAAAAACTGCTTAAGGTGGTTTGGACATTTTCAAAGGAGGTCAACTGATGCACCAGTCAGGAGATGCGAGTTTTGGGATGTTGAACCGGCTAAGATAGAGCGAGGAAGGCCCAAGAAATGTTAGAATGAGACTATACGAAGGGATCTTAATTTTTTTTATCTAAGCCTGAGAATGACCCAGGATAGATCTGAATACCCAAGATAGATCTGAATGGAGGCAAAGAATCCTTTTAAACAACCCTACTTAATGTGAGAAAAGGCTTTGTTGTGGTGGTGGTTTTATATTCTCAACACCATAAAAAAATGTTTATGTAGTTATCAATTTCTGCAACTTTTACAAAATATGTGGCAAGTAAACAAAACTTGAGTACATGATTACATATATATTCCTATAATATACGTGATTGTTTTTTTTTTCTTTATATATAATGTTGCATAATTTTTTCTCCACTTTATTAATTTAAGAGAGCTTATTTTTCTTCTTATATTATTTTGGCTTCTGCAGCTGTGAGCTCTCCAGTTAATCTACCATTACCCTTGGCCGCATTCACAAGCCTCACTATAACGTACAAGCTTGATAAAGCCTCTGCGAAGTTTCTCGATCTAGCTGGCCCAGCTTTGGAGAACCTCGCAGCAAGTTGTCCGTGGCCAAGCATGCCTATAGTTGCTGCTCTGTGGGTGCATAAAGTGAAGAGATGGAGCGATTTCTTGTCCTTCTCGGCCTCTCGCACGGTCTTCATTCATAACCACACTGCTGTTGTCCAGCTTCTAAAGAGCTGCTTTGCTGCTGCCACAGGCCTGTCCACCAACCTTGCCTCCGGAGATGGTGGTGTTGGGGCCCTTCTAGGCCACGACTTCGCCTCTCATTTCTCTAACGGTCTTTCCCCCGTCGCTCCTGGCATCCTTTATTTGCGAATCCGTCGGACTATCAGGGATGTGATTCAGTTGACAGGAGACATTCTTACCTTACTGGTGGCCACAGTCCGCGAAGTGGCAGGTGACAGTTTACAGAAAGGAAACAGGGAGGAATTGAGGAAGTGTAGAGATGGGATGAAGTATGGTCAGGTGTCGCTCGACGCGGCATTAACACGAGTAAAGGTCGCAGCATCTCTCGGCGCGACGCTTGTTTGTTTAGCTGGTGGTTCAAGCTCCATTCAGTGGCTTTTCCTCGAGATGTTGCCATCGTGGTTCTTGTCAAAGCAACATACAACTGATCAAGGCTATGGGAGAATCGTCGCAATGCTGGAGGGCTACGCGCTTGCCTACTTCTCAATTCTATGTGGGAAGTTCGCTTGGGAAATAAACTCGACCCTTGTACGGAAACGGATGAAGGTTGTGAGGGCCCACATGACGTTCCTGGCCGATGCATTAGAGGGAAAGATTTCGCTCGGCTGCAGCTTGGGTACATGGCGTGCCTATATTTCTGGATACCTTGGATTGATGGTTGACAGCGCGCCGAGTTGGGTTTCGGAGGTGGAACCTGATCTGCTCAGGAGGGTCAGCATAGGGCTGAGACGCTTGGATGAGACGGAACTTGCAATTCTCTTGTTGGCGAGTGGCGGCATTCCGTCTATGGGTGCTGCCGCAGAGTTCATAATTGGCAGTGATGTGGGGTGATGCTTTGTTCTTACCTTTGCACACCTTGCTCCTTCACCATGTATAGAAAGATTGATGCAGTTAAAGTTAACAGGGTCCTTGTGAGAAACTTTGATCAGAGGCCTAACATATTCGTAGGTAGAAATTTTCTGTACATGGGGAGCTAGTAGAATGTATAATGTAAATTCCTTGAGCTGGTATTTAAACTAAGTGCTCTGTAAAAAAATCAAAAGTTAAAATTTAATTAATCCATTTAATACAAGAAGTTGTTGTGGAGTTGTAGGTAATTAAAGGTCATGGGTTCAAGTTGGGATCATCTGTTGTATTGTATTCACAGAATACTCTGCTGTTGTAAACGAGCGAAGGGCGACACATGATGAACCTATATCTTATGTCCAACATTTGGGAAAGGTTCTGAAACATTCTGTTTGATCTCAGTCACTCTGCTGACATTCCCAACCTCGCGATCTTCCTCTCCTTGTTGAACAAACCATGGCATCGCATCGTCTCCCCAACATACCATGGCAATGCCTCGTCCTTGTTAGCTCCTTTCTTCTCGTGTCCCTCCAAGGTTGCAAAAGCCGGTACTCGGTCGGTCGGGTCACTGATTAAGGATTAATCGGTAGTCGAGCGATTAATCGGATTTAGTCTGACTTTAGTCGGTTTAGTTTTTTTATTATTTTAAATATATAACTGATTTTTATACATATATTTACATAGATTTTGTACATTTTTATATTGTCAGAATAAAATAAAAGAAGTAATAGAATTTAAATAAAACATTAAGCATATCATAATAAGTTTGCTTTAAAAAAAAGCAAAAAACATAAAAACTCAAGTAAAAAGTAGCAGACTAGTGTGCCTAGTCGGAATTAGTCAGTAATCGGTCGGCCACCCCACTGACTAGACTAGTCGGATCTATACTAGTCGCGTTAGTCGGAAGACTTTTACAACACTGTGTCCCTCCACCTCATCCAACGACTCACGCATGCTAGTGCCTCTCTATGCACATCCTTTGTCAAGAGGCTTCCTTCACCAGCACTGCAACAGCTGCTTCTTTTTTGTATTTTTCTCATATTGGGTTGCTTTTGGAGACTAGGCGAGACTATTATTTTGATGTTTTGCAATAATGTAGTATTTGTGATTAAATTGATCTTCTACATTATGATTATTTATTTACATATAATTTATCAATAGAAGAAACAAAGCATCCAATGGATGATGAGTCGAATTGAACATCTGATGGAAGAAGATATGTTGAATAAACATGATGAAAAGTGTTTAAAAAATAATTTTATATTAAGAAATAATTTGATACAGAAAATGTTTTTAGTTTATGTAATAAATTTGTATAAAAAAATGAAGTCTTTGGGGTCATTTTTTGTATGTTGATATGTAGAAATTATTTTTGCATGGATTCACTTAATGTTGTATGTATGTTCATGTACAACGAGCCAACGATTAATAACCATGTAAGCCAATTTTTTTCTAAATAGCAATTTCATTTAATGAAATTTGTTATTGTAAAGGTAGAATTGCTTTTTTGTGGATTACCTTTGCTTTTGTACATCTGAGCATATATTTGTAGGATTGTACCTTTTTATCATCTTTAGAAATCAAGAGATCTTTGTAGAATTATTTACAAGAAAAGAGATTAACGATGATGGTGAAGATCGTTTAATCCTATACCTTGATTGTGTTACAAAAAAACTAATATATAAGCTGAGTCGGATAGGTCTATTGAGTTGAAGTAAAACCACGAAAGGGCACGAAGTTATTTGTCTTAAGTTGATCGATCTTGTTGTTTAATTCCGTAGAATGTACTCCACTAGCAATATTATGCATTAAACGATCCCTATTAATAGAGGTTAAAAATGTTTCTCGTCTACTATAAAAGATGGAGCTTCTTGTAAGCTATTATCTCTCTATATTTTTTTTATAAGGGCAGCTACTCTACATTATATAACTATGTCACTAAATCAAATTTTACCAACATGGAGGAACGTTGCAAAGACAAGATGTTCAATTCGTTGGTATTTGACATCCTTGCCAGAAATTTCCCTTAAAGATGTTCACAAACGATGTATGAGTTCGACCTCTTTCTTTATACTTTTAACAATCCCAAAAGTAGATGTGGACGTCTACCTACTTGATGAACTGATGAGTATATATTTACAAAACAACAAATTTGATCTAGGGTGTTCCCGTGGAATTTTCTAACTTTGAGTGTACAACATGTCTTGGTCTACCTTGTAATGGATGTTCTGTTGAGTTGATGGAAGAGATATTCTTTAGATCCGAGCGTGTTGTTAACTTGTCTAGAGATTTTCTACTGAAGAGAATGAAGTATTTCCAAAACTAAGATCTAGAAGATGATGCCGGTCTCTTTTGTGCATTGTAGATGTTATTGATGTTTTCGTGTGTGTACCACATCCTACACTTGCCCAAGGCATGTTATCCCATATATGGCTCATCTGGATGATGCGGGGTATTATAGTTGCAATGGTGCATACCATCATTTAATTATTTGACAAAATAAATAATGTGTTTAATTGCATAAAAAGAAGAAATGAGGATCGTGTTGACCATTCAATGGGTTACATGATTGGATGTGCAACTACTGTAATGGTTAGTACATATTATCTGTTGGTGTACACATTATTATTAATGATTCATTCATGCTAATAATAGTTTTATTATAGATCTGATTATATGGGCATATTGCTTTTTGGTCTTCCACTTTCTTATGTACCTCCATTTGACTTCAGAAATGGACAAGCATGGGTAAAGAAGATCGAATACTGAGGAACATAGCTACTATGCACCTTGTAAAGGTATATAACTAGATTAATTTAATTTATTAAACATTATATATTTCTAATGAATTATAATAATGATTATATTTCATTGTCCATAGGTCATTCTTGATTTGAAATGGTCCAAACAAAAGAAGAAAATTTTCTAACCTAGAATGGGCAATGCGCCATCATTTAGCAAGTTGATGAGTCGATAAAATGTATTTTCAAAGATTGGCACACCAAATTTGACCATTAAAGAGAATAAATGTTCGAAGGAACGTATCGTAGAATTGGAGAATCTTTTGAAAAGAAGCAAGGAGCAGGGAGAAGATAAGGGATGCGATGAAAAAGAGAAGAATGTAATTTTTTACACACCTAGTCTTCGTTTGAAGACCTATTTTATTTAGATCGCCATTACAATAAACTTTTAATGTGTTACTTAGTTGTCCAATACCGTAAGCTATCGTACATATGTGGGGACTTATTGTACGATGGTACAATTGGAAGATGCGAGGAGGGTTGGATTTGTTATTGATGTTGTCAGATTTGTCTCCCATTGACCGTAGTAGTCAAAGCATTTACACTCCCATTATGTAATGCATAGAGATGTTAACGGTGAGATTCATAAAACCCTTTCGTGAGATTCATAAACCAATATATTTTTACTATTCCCATGGAGTTTTATCCCTGTGAGGACATGGCTTTCCAACAAAAGCCCGGCCAGGGCATGGGATTTCAGAAATGCCATGTCAGGGTTCCGATTTGGGAACGGTTTGTCGATCGGTAAACCATTTGCCGATCACACACAAAACAACAAAGGCCATAAAATGATCTACAAATCAATTGTCGATAGGTGAATGGTTAGTCTATACATATGCAATTATGGAAATTTATAAATCTTTTTTTTTACTTATATAGTTTAAGTATGTAGAAATTTATTCATTTAAATAATTTTAAATTATTAATTATATTATTCTATTATAGTAAATGTAATATATATTTATTCGAGCATGATTGATCTAAGTAGAATTCCAATTATGCAAAGTTCAATATTCTCTGCTTGTTTTAATACGTCCTGATTTTTTCACTTCACATGTATGTTTGTGTGATTTTATCATATAACCTGAAACAAGTTTGTTAACTGTTACCATATTAAATTGTGTAAAATCGTGGTGTATATGCATTAAGTGAAAAAAATTAGTGTGATAAATCGTGCATTTAATCTAGAGATAACATCATCACCCTCATACTTAAAGTTATCGTAACATTCACTACATGATCCATTCTGACATTACATAAGATACGTCTAGACTACAATAAAATCACACTACACTCAAGGCCTCGATCGTACTCTCTCCCCTCGTAGTACGCTAAGAAATGTGTACTTCAATGCAAATGTATAATGTAAGTCTGCTAAATCGATGTACAGATCTTCTTCCTCGTCATAAGCTTCCGTATACAATGAAGTATCGATCAGTGAGCTCTCAGCCAAAAGCAAGTGGCATAGATTGCCGTGAGTATTCCGTGAACCTAGATTCTATCAACTAGATCAGTTGATTCAATGATCGGTCCTTCTCTGAAGGGTACTCTGTAGGAGCATCAGATAGTCTGTTCAGGTCAGGTGCCATGTCGGAGTTGTGGACATGACCCTCTACGAGGGTGGCTTGTGATGATCGCGACAAAACTGATAGAGCTCGTGGTTGTGGTAAAGAAACTGTCGCACAACACGATGCATAAGAAGTGGATGGTGCACACACTACTAAGAAATCGATTCTCTGCAAATGCACCGACTTGCGAGCTGTAAACGAGTTTTGTCATAACCTGTACGAATACAGTTACATTTGAAAAGATGTAATTTGGAAATTAATGATACATATACAATTACATTTGAAAAAATTTAATATGAAATTAATGATACATACTTTTATCAACCAAACATGTCACGTGCTCACTGATCAATATTTGTAGCTGGATAATGAAAATACCTGCACGAATATTTTTTATCAACCAAATGAAATTACATGCATGAACACATGTACACTGATGACTAAATCACGTTGCATGTGGATCAATATAAGAGAATAAAGTCATTACATTAATGATACACAATTTTATCAACCAAACACGTTTTGTTCCTGACGAAGGACTCTCGATAATCTAGCCATATGACCCCTACTTCCTCCAATAGAACCACCATCGCTCTCTGCACTTGGTTCTCTTGATATTTCATTTTGTGGTGTTTGTTGACGATGCTGCAATGGTTGCTACTCCGGTTGGGGCTCATGTTGATGTTGGTGTAGATGCGAGGGATATGGCTAAGGTTGACGTGGGATGAAAGGAGGTGTAAGGTTCTGATCTGAATAGTAGGAAAATCAATCACCTTATTGATGAGGAAAGATATCGCTGTCTAGGAATTCTTTTAATGTTTGTGTGGGTGGTTTAGACCCCAAAAGTCGTCAGCCTGTGAAGGATGAGTAAGTTCGGTCACTATAAAATCATACACTACTACATGTTGTGTTTGATATGGTCAAGCCTCAGCATCATGAGAACCCGACAAGGTTTGAGATGGTCCCGCCTCAGCATCATGGGAATCAGTTGCATATTGATGTTGCGTGGGAACATCGAATGTGTATACATCAGGCTCATACTGTTGTTGGGTCTAGGGTAGGAGAAAGGGACTGCGGAGGGCTCGTTGGAGTAAGAGTACCTCAGAGGGTACGACATAATTGGATCCATCAATCTGAAGTTCTGCAATGCGGAGTCGAGTAAACCAATAACATTATGCAACTCTGAGCTCTGTTCATAATCCTAAAGAATCCCACAAGCCTCATATACACTTCAAAACTGTAAATATATCATATGTGACATAGTGTTTTGAATCTGACACACAAACTTAAAATTTAACACTTAACCCACTCCTAAATCTGGGAGCATGAGGCTCATATAAAAGTCATGGGGTTGGGACTAATGTTTGAATCCACGACAGGTAATCTGTCAGTACCATTACATGTATCTTATGAGCCGTTGTTTATCAGATTCCGTTGAAACTCTTTCCAACGCAATTGTTTGTCTTCTTTGATTCTACCATTGTATCTGTTCTCAGAGTCAGTCTGGTCAATCAATAGGGTCATTGTCCATTTTTCGATTTCGACACTCGGGGAACAAGATTCTGGGCATCCAATCTGGGATATGAGGTCGCAAATCAAATTGTCGCATAACTCAATCTGGTAAATGCATAACTGCTACACTAAAACAAATCAGCATTGCCGACCTCCATACTTCTTGTCCTTCTCGACAAATAGCAGTAGGTTATTTACAATCTCCATATCATATGGAGACCACCGCATCTGTAAAAAAAGTTTTTAATTATTCTTCATGATAATTAAATAGTGCATCACATGGGGTTCAACTAGTGTTGCACATACCTGATGTTCGAGTTGCGTATCGAGCTTATTGCGGTAGAATGTCAGGTTCGTAGTTTGTGCATTTTCGATAAAAGGCCTTCTACCTGAAGTCCAACTATTTTTAGAAATGTGTTAATAATATATCCATTCTCAATGGATTAATTGCACATTATCTATGATCTATACCTGCACGTGTATGGACCATTGTAAAAAACATTCAGATCCAAGAGATATGGATGAGGAGAACCAATATTTATTTGCTCCCCCAACCAAGTATGTAGCAAGGTGATCAAAGCGTAGCATCTCTTTGATTTACCCAATGAAGATTCGTCCAATTGCTGATACAATTTGGCGAGAACTGCAGCTCCCCAAGCCATTTGTCCACATTCTTCGAAATTCTCAAACAACCGTAGATAATCGCAAAGATACCTTGTCACTAGTTGAGTCTGGGAAAAATGACTCGCTAGCCGGGTATAAAATGAACGCCCAGACAATCTCTGCACTAGAGTCTCATCTTCCTCTAGTAGGTTCGCATCTGTCAGAATGATATCATTAATCCAAATAAGCTTCAACCGTCCGCTTGACAAATTCTCTCCTCTTCCAACACTTGGTTTAACACCATGTGTTTGCTCGTAATAGTCTACCCATTGATAATGGGAAGGGTGCTCATAGCCAGTCATCGAAGGCCCATAAACTCGAAGTGTTGTCAGGATGGAAACATCTTTCAATGTGACAATCGCTTCACTGTGTCGAAGATGTAAGGTGTTGGTCTCCGATCTCCACCATTCCAAGAGGGCCATTATAAGCGACTTCTCGAGATTTGCCCTTTTCAAATTGGTGACACAACACATTCTGTCGACATTGAGCAACTGGTTGATTGCAATTCGAGGTTTCAAGAGGAGCTTGTTAAATACATGACCATGTTCAACGAATCTGTAATGCTAGTAAATGATATATTGTTGCCATATAAATTGTGTTAGCAAAAAACACGACCTTGCAAGATCGAAAATGTTGTCATCTGAATTTCTTATTGTGGCATCCTTATCAAGTGGTAATGTTGATATGTGACTATTATGCTGGATTAGGACCGAAGCATTAACATGTCTTACTGATGAATCCATACCTATCTCATGATAGTGACAACATAAAATATGAAATATTTAACTAGTAAAGGGATTTATTTAACCATAATATAATCAACGATTACACCCATTACTTGCATGTTTGGAAAAAACATGGAAATTCACCGTCCTGGACATAATAGTTCATGTATTACTGACTTGCTTACATATACTACATGTAACATTCACGTGACCCATTTCTTCCATACTATTGTGTATTCTCCGGGATCATGGTCGTCCGGGTCCTACTTCTATGTTAGGTCGCATCAGAATAGACTGAGGCACATTAGTCGGCCAAAAGCGACGATTAAGAATCGGGACGAATTCAACTAAGAAGGTTGCACGGAATGCTGCAGGAGTATAATACCACGAGCAGGTTTTTAGATGCTCGATACCGACATTAACAGATCCATAAACTACGATGACATGTGGGTATGTGATATGCATGCACTATTTGAAGCCACATGTGTATTCAAAATTGGTCCCATTGAGTACGACTCTATAATTTCCTTTATGACACTTCACTTCAAAGATAGTTTGGGAATATTGCTCCACATAGTAGGTACGTGTTAGCATGACGTTTTCTTTGACTATTTTATTGTACCTTGGCGTCAAATCGATAGTGGTTCTCGTGCCTTATCTACAACGGGCCACAACATACGTATTCAAACGATAAAAGATGGCCAAAATCATTGTCAATATCGGAAGGCCACGCATTCCCTTCAGGACACTATTGAAGAATTTAGAAAGATTTGTTGTATTATTCATGTATCGGCAACCCTCATCATAACTTATTTCTAATAAGTGCGATCTCCATCTTCTTGACGTACAATCCATTCATAGGCATTTGGGTCAGCGGAATGGATTTGTCTCATAATCTGATCATGGGTGTGTGTGTTGGTGACCGCACCAACACTATAGAAATTTCCCTGCAACCATTTGTCATGACCTGCTCGATGCATGTTCGCTAGCATGTGTTGCATAAAAATCGATGACAGTGCCTACGATCCGTTGGAACACTATAGAAAGTAGTTTGGTAACACATTATTCATCCCATGGAATGATCACTCCAAAAATAAATACCCTCCCATTGTACTAAATATGCTAACTTATGCAAAAAAAACTCATACGCAACTAGAGATTCTTTTTCTACCACTACAAAAGCAACCAGAAATAGATGTCCATTTCCGTCAACATATGTAGACACAAGTAAGTGACCTTTGAATTTCCCATGCAAGTGAATTGCATTGATACTCAAAATCGAACGACAATACTTAAAACCTTTCAGTGATGGAAAATGGTCCAAAATAAGGAAAAGACGCTATTTTCCTAGGTACCTCTTGTTGGGTCTCCGGATCAAGATAGGGTTCTGTTTTGAATTCATACCAAGATACAGGATTCGTTTGTTTCATCGTCCATATGAATCTTCGAATATTAGCATAAGACACCTCCATATCACCAAATATTGTTGCCAAAGCACGCTTTCTGGCAAGACACGCTTTCTTATAAGATATAGCGACGTAGTAGGCATCTGAAACTGTACTTTTAATCATATTTTGTGTTAATGTTAGGTTGGATCTCAATGTCTTCAATATGAATCAACTAATAAATTTTGTGTTACATTGACAGTTATCAGTTAGTAAAACTAGATTACGACACGCATGCTCTTCGTGATATGTACGAACCTTCCAAATTTCTCTTTTCTTATTGTAGCTAGCATGTAGCCTCCATTTACAATTTGGCAAAGTACACCATGTGTGTGTGTATCTTTCTTTGAAGCTGGACCTTTTTATTGCACGTACTTGGGCATAGCCCAAGTGCTTACAACATCCATCACATCTAACTTCAAGGTGAAAGATCTATGATTCCACTACTCAAGTCCACTCTGATTGAGTAATATGATCTCCTGCAGCTCTCTTAGGAAAGGTATCTCCTCGTGTTATATGTTTGTTTTTAATCATCAACCACGAAGATATCAGGAAGTTTCGACATTGGATCCAAAGTAACAACATAATCAACTGGGGGATCAAAATTTGTTCAATATTGATTGAACCAATGAGAAATCCTTGTCCATGGATATCTTCGCAACTCACATTTAGATCAGGGATATCATAGTCATCCTAATCGGTACTATCTTCTTCGTCATCCTCATCATCTTCATCGTTAATACTCAGATCAAGGATAACATCGGTACTATCTTCATCATCATCCTCAACATCTTCATGTATCTACAGTTTCCTAACTAATCTTTAAGTGAGTAATGATTAGTGAAACTCTCAGTGGAATTGTCAATTTCAACCATATGTGCAGTTTTTTTAAAAAAACCTCTTATATAAAAATCGATTTCACCTATATATTTTAATCTAATTTTTAACTAATTATGTATTACTAGTTATATAATATGAATTTACTTAAATAAAAATTCCAATCTAGTTTTAACTAATTATATATTACTAATCACATAATATGAATTTACTTAAATAAAAATTTTAATATAATTTTTAGCTAATTAGGTATTATTAATTACATAATATGAATTTACTTAAATAAAATTTTGGGATTTTTACCCGACAGACCCTATAATGTAAAGACTTGAACTTGGCATATCTCGGATCCTATATAATAAGATCCGGCTCGTCAAGAGAAAACCAACGAAAATTGTTTCGTGTGAATCAGACGTTGTTTCGAATTGTTATGATTTTTGGAAGAAAGAGAAGTAAGGAAGGCTAAGATGTCATTAACCCATAATGACTGTCATTAAGACTAATTAAACATAATTAAAGAAACTAATGACGGATTGAAAACTGCTAATGATCATTAATAAACACTAATCAATAGTTAGCAAAAGATAAGTGTAAGCCGTGAAAGTTAAATCGCGATTAGTGAAAGTTAATCACGATTAGTGTTAATTAAGTGTCATTAGCGAATCTAGAATCCTTTGGAATGTTTTAACTTAAGCCCCAAGTTTGGGATAGGTTTTGGCCAAAACCATGGGCCAAAACCATGGGTTGCTAAACCATGGTTAAGTCCTAAACCATGATTTTCTAACCATGGTTAGTGGTTTTCCGGGGCCTATAAATAGACCCCCCACCCATTCATTCTCTATGACTTCCACTACCACCACCACCCCAAGGGCTAGAGTCGAGAGGTCGGGAGGAGGAGTGGGAGGTGAGGGAGGAGCGCTAGCGAAGCGCTGTCGGGAGAACGAGAAGGAGAAAGGTATGATCCTCTCTTAGTTTGCTTCGTAAGCTAGGCTTTCAATTCATCCTCTTGTTCTTCCAAGTTTTGTTCTTGATTCATCTTTCTTTCCGATTCGTTTTCCTGTTATGGTTCGAGGAGAAATCTGTGTAACACCCTACTTAGGTGCGGGCGGCTATGCACGTCAGTCACCCTGTGATTCGTCACACATTCACTCACCTAAGACGCGTGGTGTCTATCGATTCTCCATCGTTTATGTTTTTGTTCTTTCTATTATGCTTTTATAATTATTTTGATGGAGAAATCTGTGTAATACCCTACTTAGGTGCGGGCGGCTATGCACGTCAGTGACCCTGTGATTCGTCACACGTTCACTCACCTAAGATGCGTGGTGTCTACCGATTCTGCATCTCTTGTTGTTTGAGTATATTCTTTCAGTTTTGATGTTGTTTTCCTCACGATTGATTTTATAGAGGAAACTCTTTTCATTTTTATTTTGAAATATGTCCCGATATAAGGGGAAACTCTGTCGAAATTTTCCGAGAAATATGTCTCGATATAAGGGGAAACTCTGCCGAAATTTTCCGAGAAATATGTCCCAATATAAAGGGAAACTCTGCCGAAATTTTCCGAGAAATATGTCCCGATATAAGGGGAAACTCTGCCGAAAGTTTAAGAGAAAATATGTTCTTGGTGTTCTTCGTGTTCTTCACGTTCTTCGCATTCTTCGTTCGTTCTTGACACGTTCTTAGCGTTTTTAATACGAAAATGAAATTCGATCTTTTCAGGAGCCTTAAAATAGCCTTTCTAAAAATGAAACACGATAAAGCCTTGCATACACGAGAGAGAGCTCGATTAGGTAATGAAATCCTTCCTTTTGTTGTTGGGTTTTCATACGAGATTATTGAAATTCTTGATTTTATTTTCTTTGCTATTAAGAACCCTAATTTTGGCCATTTCTGAAAAGTCTGAGAAGTTGCTTTGTGATTCCCACTAAAATAGGGTTTAAGCATCAAATTGATGCGGTGGCTTTGAAAGTTAAGGTTTGGGAGTTAAAATAAGCATAAATATGAGTATATGTGGTTATGAATAATATATATGTGAGTCTATACTAAATATTGCTAATTATGCAAATCGAAGATTTAACGAAAGAATTACATCATGGGAATTGATGTGGCTTGAGTTGGATCCTGAAAAGGATCGTGTGTCACGTTAAGGATGACTGGGAGTAGAACTACAGGTCGGGCATGCAACCTGTAGGTTTGTCAGAAGGAACCCGTATTGTTGTTTCCCTACCTAGGTGGTACACGATTGCCCTGCTATGATAAGTGCACACAAATTGAATGTTTTGCAACGCGTGGTACCGGGAGCCATTATATTCGGGTTGGAACGACGAAAGATGTGGTCGTGTCATGTGGAGGCACGGGTGGTTCAATAGCGGCTGGGTCACGATAATATGTATTTAAAACCGCTAGGTTATATGATTAAATGTTAGCCTGAGGTTTTAAGCAACCGAGTCCTCGAGGACGGTGTGCTCATTTGATTTTCCAGGCTGAGGGTTTGAGACCCTGTTTAATAAAAGAAAAGGAAATTGTCGGGGTAGTATTGGAGGATTGGTTGAGGCGACGTGCGGCGGTATATGCTTACCAAGATCAACACAATCTCCAATCCCAAAGTGTCCACAGCTTCGGAGTCCAATAATGGTGGGGTTCCCCTGGACTACTCCCCGATGTGGAATAGAAAGGAATAGGACTTAAATTAATGAGAAGGAATGAAATTTTTGTGATATCAAGTTTTGAAAAATTACCCAATTTGTTTGCTTTTCTCTTTTTCGTTACTTAGCATTCGCTAATTTTTATCCTATAATTTATGGAAAACCCAACAGGTATCGGTGAGCCATCGCAAGGACTTTAAAAATTACATCTAGCTTACATACTAGGCATCCAGCCAACCACAGTAGCTTTACTCTTTAAGGTAGTTAGTAATCTTTTGTATACTTTCTTTCAAGCTGGTGTACATGGAAATGGTTATAGTGGGACAGTGTATCATTTGAACTTTATTTTGTGAATAGAAAAGTGTTGAAATACTTTCTTCTGAGTATTTTTATTTGCAGTCTATTTCTGAGTGTTAGTTGTGACTGTTGAATAAATTATTGCTGAGTAACCAGATCCGGATATGGGAGGATCCGACGGCCCGGGGAAACGGGGTCGCGACAATAATCTTCGTCAATTACCTCCATGACCTTTGAAACAACCTAATTCCCCTCTCGGCCCTGTAAACTTGCTAATCCTTACCCTACAGACCCTATGGTTAACTCCCATCCATTTACCAGTTAAAACCAATCGAATTCCGTTATTTTCTTTCACATTATACACATTTTGTTTATTAAATTTACATTGAGTACCACTCCCCCTTATCCTTCTCTTTATCTCCCATTCCCCACCCACCTACACCTCCCTCCAAGCCCTCGACCTCACCAGCAACCTGCTCTCCGCCCCCTCCCCTCCTCTCCTCCAAGTCCTCAACCTATGCACGACAACCTCCTCTTTCTTCATTCTCCTTTGCTCCTCTGCCCTTGCTTCGATCATCTCCACCCGCTCCCCATGTGTGTCTCGTCATTGGAGCCCCTAGCTCTGCTCCCCTCGCAGACCCTCACCCTCGACTGTCGGTAGTTGTCATCTCCACTCCAGCTGCCTCCATGTAGCCATGCATGCCATCACTCCGCCTCCAATCAACGATCGCCCATCGCACCTCCTCCGTAGTGTAATTGCCTGCCTCTTCTCTCTCCTTCTCCAGCATCGCGTCTATCACCGACCACACCCTCGCCTCGGCCTCCGCACTCCACTACGATTGTAGCCTTCCCCATCTGCAGCCTTTGTCGCTCGTGTGCCTCAACCTACGTGCCCACTTGGGATGATGAGTCTTTCACCCTCATCCCTTGTCCGTTGCCCCATTCACCACCCCCTCTCCCCTGCCCTCAACACTATCAGCATCCTCCTCTCCGTCCTCCTAATCCATTCCACCATCAACAACAACCCCATTTCGGCATCTGAGATCGATTGTTCCTCGAGATCCTAGGCCTTCATCCCCAACATCCATCGGCATGTGCTTGGAGAAGAAAGGAAGAGAATATCCATCGTAGTATTTCCATTAGTTAGATTAACTCAAGACTAACCCAAGCAATTGACTCAAATAAATCTAAAACTGACGGCAGGGTCAGTGGGGTAAGACAGAGCAAGTATACAGGGTCAAGGGAGGAATTAGATTGTTTCAAAGGTTGTGGAGGTAATTGACAAAGACTATAGGGTGTGCCGGGTAAAAATCCCTAAAAATTTTAATCCAATTTCTAAATAATTATGTATTATTAATTACATAATATGAATTTACTTAAATAAAGTTTTTTTATCTAATTTTAACTAATTGTGTATTACTGATTGCATAAAATGAGTTTACTTAAATAAAGTTTTTAATCTAATTTTAAACTATTTATGTATTACTAATTACATAATATCAATTTACTTAAATAAAATTTTTAATCTAATTTTCAGCTAATTATGTATTACTAATTACATAATATGGATGTACTAAAATAATTTTTAACTAATTACATATTACTGATTACATAATATGAGTTTACTTAAATAAAATTTTTCATCTAATTTCTTACTACTTATGTATTACTAATTATATAATATGAGTTTAGTTAAATAAAGTTTTTAATCTAATTTTTAACTACTTATGTATTATTAATTACATAATACGGATTTACTTAAATAAAGTTCTTAATTTAATATTTAACTAATTATGTTTTACAAATTACATAATATGAATTTACTTAAATAAAGTTTTAAATTTAATTTTTAACTAATTGTGTAATACTAATTACATGATATGAATTTACTTAAATAATGTTTTTAATCTAATTTTTAACTAAATATGTATTATTAATTACATATTATGAATTTAATTAAATACATTTTTAATCTAATTTTAAATAATTATGTATTACTTATTACACAATATGAATTTACTTAAATAAAATTTTAATATGTTTTTAACTTGTTATGTATTACTAATTACATAATATGAATTTACTTAAATAATGTTTTTAATCTAATTTTTAACTAATTATGTATTACTGATTACATAATATGAGTTTACTTGAATAAAAAATTTAATTTATTTTTTAACTAATTATAAACTAATAATACATAATATGAATTTACTTGAATAAATTTTTAATCTACTTTTAACTATTATGTTTTACTAGTTACATAATATGAATTTTACCTAACTAAAATTTTTAACCTAATTTTAAACTAATTATGTATTACTAATTACATAATATGACTTTATTTAAATAAAGTTTCAATCTATTTTAAGTAATTATATATTATTAATTACATAATATGAATTTACTGAAATAAAAATTTCAATATAAATTTCAGCTAATTATGTATTACTAAGTACGTGCTATGAATTTATTTAAATAAAGTTTTTAATCTAAATTTTAACTAATTATGTATTACTAATTACATGATATGAAATTACTTAAATAACAATCTAATTTTTAGCTAATTATGTATTATAATTACATAATATGAATTTACTTGAATAAAGTTTTTAATCTAATTTTTAACTAATTATGTATTACTAATTACATAATATGAATTTACTTAAATAAAACTTATATCTATTTTCAACTAATTATGTATTACTAATTACACGATATGAATATACTTAAATAAAGTTTTTAATCCAATTTTAACTAATTATGTATTACTAATTACATGATATGAATTTACCTAACTATTTTTTAAATTTATTTTTTAACTAATTATGTATTACTGAATATGTAATATGAACTTACTTAAATAAATTTTTTTACTTGAATGAAATAACATAATATGATAATTACACTATGCCCCATGTGGTTTTATAAACCTAAGAACATAGTCATTTAACAAGGGCATATATGTACAATTAATTGGTTGTGGTTGCTAATGCACATATTACATGATGTAAAAGTCATATATTTTCCATAAAACGATAGAGATTATAGTAAAGATAACTCTAAACACATCATATGCAAAATTTATACAACATTAAATAACAAAATAAATTACAAATTAATTAAATATACCTTTTTGAAAAGCACATGAGAGATCTTTAGAGAGGGGAGGAGAGCTTCGCAAGAGAGGGGAGAGGGTTTCTAACTAAGAGATGGGGGAGAGGAGTTGAGAGATGGTGTGAGGGAATGGTGAGGGATGAGGGCCTTTACATAGGCGGGGGATTGCCTCGAATCGACAAACTGTTTGCCGATCAGCGAACGATTTGCAATCCGGCGAACAGTTTGCCTATTCAAGGCTTAAGGACCGCACGCTTCCATTGAAGACCTGTGTGTTTCCCTCGAAGACCCTGCCCTTTGGGAAATGTGCATTGAACAATGTCGTCTAGAATTTTGATCGGAGAGCGGTTTGTTGATCGGCGAATTGTTCGCCCATCGATGTCCTGGCAGATAATTTCTGAAATCCCATGCCCTGACCAGACATTGTTAGACAACATGTGCCCTCACAGGGAAAAAGCTCATTCACAACATGCAGTGGTGTATGATTTTATCACAACTTAGTCAACCTTCGGAGGCTTATGACTTTTGCGTTCAACCCCACCCACACAAACATTCACAGAGTTCCTAACCAGCGATATCTTTCCTAATTAATTAGGTGCTGGATTTTCCTACCATTCAGATCGAAACCTTGCACCTCCTTTCATCCCACGCCAACCTCAACCCGATCCCTCACATCTACACCAACAACAACGTGAGTCCCAGCCAGAGCAACGACCATCGTAGCATCATCAACAAACTCAACAGAATGAAAGATACATGGAACCGAGTGTAGAGAGCGAGGGTGGTTCCAGTGGAGGAAGTAGGGTTGTAGGGCTAGATTATCGAGAGTCCTTCGTTGGGCACAAAACATGTTTGGTTGATGAAATTATATATTGTTAATGTAATGACTTTATTCTCTTATATTGATCTAGCTGCAATGCGATTTAGTCGTCAGTGTACTTGTGTTCATGCAGGTAATTTCATTTGGTTGATAAAAATATTCGTGCATATATTTTCATTATCCAACTACAAATATTGATCCAGTGAGCATAAGCATGTCTGGTTGATAAAAATATGTATCGTCAATTTCATATAAAATCCTTTTAAATGTAATTGTATATGTATCATTAATTTTCATATCAAATCTTTTCAAATGTAATTATGTTCGTACAGGTTATGGCAAAAACTTGCTTTATAGTTCGCAAGTACGTGCATTTGCCCGAGAATCGATTCTTAGCAGTGTGTGTACCATCCACTTCTTATGCATCGCGTTGTGTGATAGTTTCTTCACTACAACCACTAGCTCCAGCATTTCTGCTGCGATCGCATCGAGTCGCCCTAGTAGAGGGTCATGTCCGCAAGTCCGACATGGCACCTGACTTGAACAAGCTATCTGATGATCTTATAGAGTACCCTTCAGAGGAGGACCGATCATTGAATCGACCGATCCAGTTGATAGAATCTCGATTCACAAATGCCATCTGCTTTACCTGAAAGCTCCCAGAGCGAGACTTCTCCGCATACGCAAGCTTAGGATGAGAAAAAAGATCTTACGCTAACATAGCAGACTTACATTATACAATTGCACTGAAGTACGCATGTCTTAGTGTACTACAAAGAGAACGAGTACGATTGAGGCCTTGATGAGTGTGATTATATTGTAGTCTAGATGCATTTTATGTAATGTTACAACGGATCATATAACAAATGTTACAATAACTTTAACTATGAGGGGGATGATGTTATCTCTACATAAAATGCCTTATTTATCTCACTAAATTTATTTTTTCACTTAATGGTCAATGCATATACACTATGATTTTACGTAATTTAATATGACAATAATTAACAGACCTGTTTTAGGTTGTATGATAAAATCACATAAACATACATGTGAAGTGAAAAAATCAAGACGTATTAAAACAAGTAGAGAATATTGAACTTCGCATAATTGGAATTCTATTTAGATCAATAATGCATGAATGAATATATATTACGTTGACTATAATCGAATAATATAATTAATGAATTTCAAACTAATTAGATTAATAAATTTCCACATAAGTAAACTATATAAGTAAATTAAAAAAGATCTATAAATTATGACGCCTGTCATCTTGTACGTGATGACGAACGATTTGGCTATCGATGAATCGTTCAATGATTAGTGCCTAGGGAATTTACGAAAACCCATGTGCATTATTGAAAAGCCCGTGCCCTCGGAGGGAAAAATCTCCTTCTTTGTGGGGGAGAAAGATGTGGTGCGCCTCGTGCTTGGCGTCGTGCGTGGGGAGCTGCACGAGCGGGTTGTGCACGGCGGCCATGTCGGGGATATCGCGCCGGTCAGCGAGGATCGCCTATTGCGCTCTCTTCGGGCTCTCCCTCGTCCTCTCGTGGCTACTCCGAGAGGTCGCCGCCCCACTCCTCAAGAAGATCCACTGTATGTCTTCGACCAATCAACTGCCATCACTCTTCTACCGTGTTTGCTCGAGTGCCATATTCCCAAAATATAGTTTCTGTTCCCGAAACACCGTAATCGATATTGTAAATGAGGTGTACATCTCCATAGTTCAATAGTTGTGAGGAGATGAAGAAATTCCCGAATATGGCAACGAAACCATGTAATTCTTTGTGGATGTAAACATCTGAACTGTTACCATCAGCGCTTGTTAAAGGGATAAACTGAGATACATTATGAAAGGTCCAAGGGTTCTCTTATATAGGAGAAGAACTCATTGGATAAAATACAGAAAGAGGAAAAAGATAAATAGAGAATTACAATGGCCGCGACGTTTCGTGAACTCGCCTCAAATGCTGTACCTGTCTTCAAGTTTTTTCCATTTGCACGGTGACGTAGGTGAAAGGTTTTTGACACCGTCATCGACACCTTTTCTCGCGGAGGTGGACATGGGCCCGGCTTCTGCGTCCGTGGAAGCGGATCCGGTCGCGGATCCGGGTTCGTTGGCTGGTCCTAAGGCAGGCTCGTGGAACTATTCGGATTCCTTCGTCGCTAGGTCATTATCGGGCTCGGTGACGCTGGTGCCGACCGTTACTTACTCGGGCTCGTCATCTCGATCCGTTCTTTCTGGGGGTTTTCTCTATCTTCGCGGAGGAAAGGCCTCGTCCCCAGCCTCCCTCCGCCTCGACAGCTTCAATCTCGGAGATCAGCCAGGGGGGACATCCACGGATGAGGGCCTCTCTGATCATGTCTCTGATGCGGGGCCTAGCGACAGAAGAAGTGGCAAAAGATACAGAAGAAGAAACAGAGCGAGGGCATCAAGGCCGGAGGCACAACCTTGCCCTCCGTTCAAGCTTCGTGTGGCAGAGGCCGCCGGTGTGGCCCAAGTTCAGGGATTTACCAAAGGATCCAAATGAAAATCCTATCTTGGAACGTTCGTGGCCTCGGGGATCCGGATAAAAGGAGAATGGTGGGTTCTAGATTCAACGAATGGGGATGCGACGTCATTTTGCTTCAGGAAACAAAGCTACATTCTTTGGCGGAAGACGTGTGGAGGTCTTTTGGGGCGGATGGCTTGGACCAGTTCAGAGCTTTGGACGGGTCGGGGTCCTCGGGGGGGTTGTTTGTGGCTTGGCGCTCTTCGAGCTTGTCTTTCATCTCGATGACTCGTGGGAGGCAAGTCTTGACGGTGTTCTTGACCTGTACGACCTCTTCATCTCAGATGGTTGTGTCGTGTGTGTATGGTCCATGTGATGGTGGTTTGCGGGGAGAGTTATGGGAAGACATTATGGAGGATGGTTGGTGCGTCGGTAGGACCCCTGGGTGGTGGGGGGGACTTCAATGTCACCCTTCTCACTACGGACAAACCCGGAGGTAGGAGGGGGCGGGACCTGGGCTCAATTGCGTTTGCAGACCCCATCGATCTGCTTGGCCTCAGTGCTGCAGAGGAAGGGCTTCCCCGACAAATGGATATCTTGGATGAGGCGCTGTGTCACCACGGCTTCGTTTTCGGTCTTGATCAACGGTCGGCCGGAGGGGGGGGTTTGATCCAACCACGGAGGCGGGTGCGTCAGGGGTGCCCCATGGCGCCCATGCTCTTCATACTTGCGGCCGATGTTCTGTCCGATATTACGGATCGTGTCGTCAGCCGTGGCATCTTGCGGCTACTCGAGGGAGGGGGTGCTGGTTCCGATCATTCAATATGCTGACGATACCCTTTTCCTCATCAAAGGGGGTGTTGAGGAGGCTAATGGCATGGCTGTGGCTTTAGAGATCTTTGCAGAGTTGTCGGGATTGTTTAAGAATGACGCAATAGGCTCGAGATGGTCTTGGGTTCGGGCCGCGCTTCCTTGCCGATTGATTACTTGGGCACGCCTTTGACGCTGGGAAGGACAAGGATGCGCGATTGGATGAGGGTGGTGGAGAAGGTTGAAGTAAGGTTGGCTGGTTGGAAGGCCACTATTCTTTCGAGGGGTGGCAGATTGGTCCTATTGAAGGCCGTCCTCTCTTCCATCCCCATCTATTTTCTTTCCAACCGCAAGATGCCTAAGGGGATTCGGGCACGAATGGAGAAGCGGATGTGCACCTTTTTGTGGGGTAGCCATGCGAGCGGAAACAGAGGGATCCATCTGATGGGGTCGGAGGATATCACACATCATAAGAACCATGGGGGCCTGGGGGTGAAGTTTCTTGAGCAGATGAATGAAGCGCTGTTGCTTAAGTGGGCTAGCAGGATATGGGGGCCGGGGGATGATCTCGTTTGCACGGTGGTCTGTAGGATCTATGATGTGAAGGGGGGGGGCTTCGTAGCCCGGCAACCTTGCCGCCCCGACCCCCTTCTGGCGGGGTGTGGTGAAGACTTTCGTGAATAACATCGCCCTTTTTAGGACGGTGCTTGGGAGGAGGGAGTCCTTCTCTTTTTGGGCGGATGATTGGTCGGGAGGGGGGGGGCTCTGCTCTCGTTTCCCCCGTTTGTATGCGCTGGCGGAGGAGAAGTTCTGCTCGGTTGCGGAGTGTTGGGCGGACGGAATCTGGTGCCCAACTTTCTCCGCTAATCTCTTCGACCAGAGATTTGAGGAGTTCTTGGCCCTGCTCGAGGCCGTGCGGGAGGTGGGGCTCCTTTGTGGGGGGCAGGATCATTGATGTTGGCGGGAGGGGCCGTTCTCGGTCAGGGGGGCCTATGGGGCCATCTCCAGGCCGCCGTCGGCAAACTCGGAGCTGCTGATCAGGGACTGTGCAACTATCTGGGCTCTAAGGCTTCCTGAGAGAATTGGTGTCTTCCTGTGGTTACTCAAGAGGAAGAGGCTGATGACGCAAGATCGGTGCGCTGGGCTTCTTGGTGTCATTTCAGACAGGTGCCTGATTTGTAATGCTGCGATCGAATCGGTGGAGCATCTTTTTTTCTCATGCCCCATGGTTTCTCAAATATGGCAGGAGGTGGGCTCAGCGTGGTGCCGCAGCGGCGACTTTCAAGCCTTCTGGAATTCGATCCACTCAAATCTGAACAGACCAAGGAGGGAGCGGCTTTATCCCATGGCCATTCTATGGGCGGTTTGGCAGGGAAGAAACGACTTGTTGTTCTCGGGTTAAAGATTTTACAAGGAGAACGTGGGGATGTTCGCTAAACGCATGGTCGAGGATTGGGTGTTGTAGTGGTTTTGTTGTAGTGGTTTTGTGGGGCTGGTGCGTGCTCTGTTTTCCTCCTGGTTTTTTCTTATACTTTGAATAAATAATCATGGGGCGGACACCATCGAGTGTTTCTCCCTACTTTTTAGACTTAAAAAAAATAGAGAATTACAAAAGATAAAGCAAAAAGGAAACATATGAATTATCTCAATACAAAAATAGAAATTATCTCAACACTCCCTCTCAAGCTGGAGCGTAGATATCAATAAGACTCATCTTGGAACAACATTTCTGATAAGGTCCTCTTGCTAGAGCCTTTGTAAGTATATTTGCTGTCTGGTCTCCAGAGCTTACATATGTAGTAGTGATAATGCCCTTCTGTGTCATGTCACGAGTGTAGTGACAATCCACATCTATGTGCTTCGTCCTTTCATGAAAGGCTTGGTTATTTGCAATGAAGAGAGCAGCTTGATTATCACACTGGAGATGCATGGGAAGAGGTACTTCTATAGTCAGGTCAGTAAGAACAGATCTGACCCACATCATTTATGTACTAGCCTGTGACATGGCCCTGTATTCTGATTCAACACTTGATCTAGCAACCACTGTCTGCTTCTTACTTTTCCATGGAAACAAGAGAATTTCCTATGAACACAGTAAACGTAGATGTAGACTTTCTATCCTTTGGACACCCAGCATAATCTGCATCTGCGCATGCTGTCACTGAGAGAGATGTACTTCTGCTGAAAAGAAGTCCAGTACCAAGTGAAGTCTTTAAGTATCTCAGAATCATATGGACTGCATCCATATATGCTTGTCTGGGTTGCTCCATAAACTGACTTACCTTGCTCACGACAAATGCCATGTCGGGTCTGGTAATAGTTACATATAGTAGCTTGCCAACAAGCTCTCTGTACCTTCTCTTCTCGACTTCCTCAGTATCATCATAATAGAACTTCATGCTTGGGTCAAGCAGAGTAGTGGCAGTTCTGCAATCTGTCATGCCTATCTCTGAAAGAAGATCAATAACATACTTTCTCTGGGTCATTACAAGATTCCGTTGATTCCTAGCAAACTCTATTCCAAGAAAGTAACGTAAATGCCCAAGGTCCTTGGTCACAAACTGCTGACCTAGGAAGTCCTTGGCACCCTGAATACCCTTCTCGTCATCTCCTGTAACAATAATATCATCAACATAAACAAGAATGACTGTAATACCTCTCTAGGTCTTCTGTATGAACAAAAAGTGATCTGCAGTTGATCTTACAAACCCTTGCTGCTCTATCAAGTCTGAGAGCTTCTGGAACCATGCTCTTGGACTCTGCTTGAGGCCATAGATAGCCAATGTAACCTGCACACCTTATGACACTCCCCCTCAGCAGTAAACCCAGGTGGCTGCTGCATGTAGACCTCCTCCTGTAGGTCACCATAAAGGAATGTATTTTTCACATCAAGCTGATAACGAGGCCAATCTCGTGTCACAGCAACAACAAGGAGAATACGCAGAGTAGAATGTCTGGCAATTGGGGAGAAAGTATCGTGATAGTCTACCCCATAGGTCTGGGTAAACCCTCGTGCCACAAGTCTCGCCTTATAGCGATCCACACTCCCATCCGCACGGTATTTCACAATGAACACCCATTTGCATCCCACAACTGATGCATCAATAGGAGCAGAAACAAGACTCCACGTACCACGTGACTGTAGCGCAGCCATCTCCTCCTCCATGGCTAACCGCCAATGACTATCTTTGAGAGCCTCCTGATACGTTTGTGGTATCTGCATGACTGATAGTGCTAGCGTGAATCTCCTGAAATCCTTTGACAGCCTACTCAAAGAAATCTGGGCTGCAAGAGGGTAAGTAGCACACGCTCGTTTCTGCTTTTGCAGAGCAATTGGTACATCAAGATCATCTGCCAAGTCATGGTCCTGTATATTTCCCTCTTGAGAGGGTATCTGCTCCTCCTGTTGTACAGTTAATTCAGTAGTGCCATCAGTAGGAATAATATGCTCATTACATCCCTGAGGCGTGCTGGATGATGGGCAAGGCTCGTGAGCAGGGTGAACAGAGCGAGATCTGCGAGGAACATCACGTGGCAAGAACTGAACCAACGAAGGTGGTGGAGGAGGTGGTGGAGGAGGAGTGGGTGAAGGTGAAGAATCAACAGTAGGAGGTGCTGGCATGTATATCTCATCAACAGAGTCAGATGGATTAAGTCTGTCACCTATAGGAGAAAAATACATGACCGACTCTAAGAAAGTAACGTCAGCACTTACAAAATATTTTTGGCTTAGTGGATCAAAGCAGCGATACCCCTTCTGGGTACGGAAATAGCTGACAAACACACACTTGATAGCTCTAGGAGAGAGCTTATCATGCCCTGGAGAGACATCATGAACAAAGGCAACAGATCCACATAAACGAGGTGTAAGAGTGAAGAGATCCTTCTCGGGAAACGCAATCGAGTAAGGAATTTTCTCTCCTAACACAGACAAGAGCATACGGTTTACCAGATAACAAACAGTAAGGACAACATCACCCCGGTAAGAATGAGGAGCACGACTCTGTATCAACAATGTTCTAGTCACATCAAGTAAGTGACGGTGTTTGCGCTCGGCAATACTGTTCTGCTGGGAAGTGTAGACACATGAGGTCTGGTGAAAAATGCCATGGGATCTAAGGAACTCAGAAAAATGTAAGGTACAAAATTCCAAGGCATTGTCAGAACGAATATACTTGATATTGGCAGAGAAAATATTCTTTTTCATTAATAAAATACTTGATAGTGGATCCAGCCTCAGACTTATTCTTTAATAAGAAGCCTTAGGAAAGTCTAGAAAAATCATCGACCGCTACAAGGTAAAAACGGTGTCCTTGGAGATCAGGAACACGACTAGGACCCCAAATGTCTAAATGAAGGAGCTCAAATAGCTGAGAACTGCTCCGTCTCTGACGGGATGGAAAAGAAGAACGATGATGCTTTCCAAGTTGACATGCCTCCATTGAAAGGATGATCTCGTAGAAATCTGAGGGAGAATATGACATAATTTCTGCAGAGGAAGATGTCCAAACCTAAGGTGCCACAGATAAGGAGAGACATGTTCAGTAGGTATAATAGAAACACTAGCATGAGGAGGTTGGACCAGTCTGTAGAGTCCCCGCTGCTCACGGCCACTTCCAATCATCTTGCCCGTAAGTATGTCCTGAAACACAAGAGATGGAGGGTCAAAGATGGCACGACAATGCAGATCCTTAGTGATCTGACTAATAGAAAGTAAATTCATATGAAAAGCAGGAGCATATAGAACATTCTTCAGGCGCATGGATGGTGTCAACTGCACCTCCCCCTGTCCTGTAACGGGCAAGTGATCCTCGTTAGCAATGACAACCCATCTGCTAGGTGGTATTGCCGTGTAGGACTTCAACTACGTTCTGTCTCCACATAAGTGGTGAGAAGCACCAGAGTCCACAATCCACTCTGTCATATCTGCATTTGTACTACCAGTAAAGGCATAGGTGCTACCCGAGGAACTCGAAGATGCTTTGGCTGCTGTAGCGGTATCTGTGGTGGTGTCAGCACTAGGAGTCATGATCTCTCGAATACGATAGACAATATCATCCAGGCGAGGATCGACCTGGGGAGCTGAAGTCTCTGATGACACAATCTGCTCTGCTGCTCGACCAGAAACAGGCTATCCATGCTTCTGATAGTATGTATCCTCTGCATGTTCAGGCTTGCGGCAGTAGGTACAGGGACCACGTTGGCGTCCACCGCCTCTTCCTCGAGGTGTGCGACCTCTGGATTGGATCGCCCCACCTCGACTACGAGAAGCGACCATTGCTGAGGAGTTCGAAGTCGTGGTTGTCGAAGGGATGATGAGTCGGCTGAGATGGCTGTAAGCCTCCTCTATTGGAGGAATGGTTGCTCCAGTAAGAAGATGGGTACGCGCAACATCATATACTCTATCAAGTCCAGCCATAAAAACTCCAACCATCGTGGAATTCCTATACGTCTTCTGTTGTTCAATAGACGTCGTAATGGGCATGTAGCTATGGAGCTTTTCAAACATGCCACGTAGCGAAGAGTAGTAAACATGCAGAGGGCGGCCATTTTGCTTGGTATTGTAGATATCAAACTGTAGTTGAAGGATCTTGGCCTCATTCTTCGCATGTGCATAGGTGGAAGCTAAAGTGTCCCACATTGTCTTGGCAGTGGGCTGAGATAGAATATCATTGGCTGTCTCTATAGTAAGAGTGCCACAAAGCCAAACACGTGTGTATGCATCATCTTGCTTCCAAGAAGCATTTGCCCAAAACAATCTGTCATCACTCATCCAATCATATATGTGGATGAATAGCATGGAACTCAAATGTCTTCTTTCGACAATTGATCGCACAATGCTTACTAGATGCATCATATATTCCTAGACTTTTCTGACAACCTCTACGTCGAGACATGGGCATGGCCTCAAAATATAAAAATATTTTTTTTAAAGAAAAAGTGCCTACACTATATTGGTGTATGGCCCAAAACTTCACCATTTATCACTGAAAAGCTATACATATAAAAAATCTTGCATCATAAAAGTGGTTCACATGCATCTTAGCCATGCGAATCTTCTGCCCAACTATTATGGTGGCAATACATGAAGGTTTATATAAACTTTAAAACAAATATAATGATTAGAATTTGAACTTTAATTCATGATAGTTGCTTGATCACATGTTTGCATGTGAAATGCACCTCTTTATGGGATGGCAACGTGCGTGAGCTCTGATTGTATGTTAAAATCAAAGACTGAACCATGAAGTTGAAATCAAGCTGAGGATTATTGTGGTTCAGAGTTTGATTCACACAAATATGCACCACTTGGATATTGGATATCACAAATTGACCACAATACATCTATTTTTAAAGGAGCAAGGTTACGAGGGTTTGCATATCTAAGTGGTGCGTGAATATCCAATATCCAAGTGGTGCATATTTGTGTGAAATATCCAAAGGAGCAAGGAAAGTTTGGATTTTGATATAAAAGTTATAGATTATGGGCGTGTTTGGTTACTGGGATGAGGTGAGTTGGGGTAACCTCCTGTGAATAGTAGCTGTTTGGATGGTTACGAGGGTTTAGAGAAGGTTAGAATAATGAATATGATGTGATGTCACATTGATTTGTGATGGAATTCAAACCCAGGAATGCAAGGAAGTAAACCGGATTACCCCGGGGTAACCCGGTAACCAAAAGAACCCTATATTTTTACAAATTTGGCATGTATTTTGGACCTGCTTTAGATTCGATTTGGTCCAACTTAATAAAACACAAATGATGGTTTCCTTTGATTTGGTTTGAGTTTATGTCTGGAGTGTTACAAAATAACAAGGTAGGGTGAGATCTGGGTTGGTACACAATTTTTAAATCTTTCTGCATCTATATGCATGAGAAATAATTGGGCAATGTAATTTCCTTAGGTGGCTTCTACAATATATTTTTTTGACTGCGATCTAGTGCTTGTCCTCTTGCTTAGTTCCATGCTTTGATGAAGTTTTTCTTTTATTTTGATACTTTGAGAGGTTTTTCTTTTATTTTGTACCCACTTAATGGTCTAGTGGTAGTACAGTGTGTCTACCACACAAAAGACCAGGGTTCAAATCCCTTGCAATTACACTTGGAATGGCTTCCCGGACAAATGGATTTCTTGGATGAGGCGCTGTGTCACCACAGCTTCGTTTTCGGTCATGATCAATGGTCGGTCGGAGGGGGTCTGATCCAACCTCGAAGGGGGGTGCGTCAGGGGTGCCCCCTTGCGCCCATGCTCTTCATCCTTGCGGCCGATGTTCTGTCCGATATTGCGTCTCATGTCGTCAGCCGTGGCTTCTCTTGCGGCTACTCGAGGGAGGGGTGCTAGTTCCGATAATTCAATATGCTGACGATACCCTTTTCCTCATCGAAGGGGGTGTTGAGGAGGCTAATGGCATGGCTGTGGCTTTAGAGATCTTTGCCGAGTTCTCTGGTTTGTTTAAGAACAACAACAAGTCTGTGTTCGTCCCTTTTGGCCGTGCAGAGCAGTTGGCGGATAGGCTAGCGGTGGTCTTGGGTTCGGGCCACGCTTCCTTGCCGATTGATTACTTGGGCATGCCTTTGGCCCTGGGCAGAGCAAGGATGCACGATTGGCTGAGGGTGGTGGAGAAGGTAGAAGTAGGGTTGGCTGGTTGGAAGGCCGTTGTTCTTTTGAGGGGTGGTAGATTGGTCCTGCTGAAGGCCGTCCTCTCTTCCATCCCCATCTATTGTCTTTCCAACCGCAAGATGCCTAAGGGGATTCAGGCACGGCTGGAGAAGCGGATACGCACCTTTTTGTAGCCATGCGAGCGGAAGTAGAGGGATCCATCTGGTGGGGTGGGAGGATATCACGCACAGAAAGAACCATGGGGGTCTGGGGGTGAAGTCGCTCGAGCAGATGAATGAAGCGTTGTTGCTTAAGTGGGCTAGCAGGGTGTGGGGGTCGAGGGATGATCTCGTTTGCACGGTGGTCTGTAGGATCTATCACGTGAGGGGGGTGCTGCCTTCGCAGCCCGGCAATCTCGCCGCCCCGACCCCCTTCTGGCGTGGTGAAGACTTTCGTGAAGAACATTGCCCTTTTTAGGCCGATGCTTGGGAGGGGGGAGTCCTTCTCTTTTTGGGCGGATGATTGGTCAGGGGGGTTCTGCTCTCGTTTCCCCCGCTTGTATGTGCTAGCGGAGGAGAAGCTCTGCTCGGTTGCGGAGTGTTGGGTTGATGGAATCTGGTGCCCAACTTTCTCCGCTAATCTCTCCGATCAGAGGCTTGAGGAATTCTTGGCCCTACTTGATGTCGTGCGGAAGGTGGGGCCTCCTTGCGGGGGGCGGGATCATTGGTGTTGGCGAGAGGGGCCGTTCTCGATTAGGAGGGCCTATGGGGCCATCTCCAGGCTGCCGCCGGCTAACTCGGAGCTGTTGATCAGGGATTGTGCAATTATTTGGGCTCTCAGGCTTCCTGGGAGAATTGGGTTCTTCCTGTGGTTACTCAGGAGGAAGAGGCTGATGATACGAGATCGGTGCGCCAGGCTTCTTGGCGTCATTTCGGACAGGTGCCTGATTTGTAATGATGCGATTGAATCTGTGGAGCATCTCTTTTTCTCATGCCCCATGGTCTCCCAAATATGGCAGGAGGTTGGCTTAGCGTGGTGCCGCAACGATGACTTTCAAGCCTTCTGGAGTTCGATCTACGCAAATCTGACCAGGCCAAGGGGGAGCGGCTGTACCCCATGGCTATTCTGTGGGCGGTTTGGCGGGGAAGGAATAAATTGTTGTCAAAGATTTTATAAGGAGAACGTGGGGGTGTTTGCCAGACGCATGGTAGAGGATTGGGTGTTGTAGTGGATTTGTGGGGCCGGTGCGTGATCTGTTTTCTTCCTTGTTTTTTCTTATATTTTTGGAATAAATAATCATGGGGCGGACACCATCGAGTGTTTCCCCCCTACCTTTTAGACTTCAAAAAAACATAAGTACTACCTGAGGTACTAGAAGATGCTGAAGCAACCACATATGAGTGACCCTTAGAGACCGATGAAGAAGCAATGGGACTGGCAAGAGGCATAATATCCCTCAATCGTGCTACAAGTTCATCAAATCTCTAATATGAAGAGGAAGTAGCCGGGGGTTCAATCTGCTCAGCTACTCGGGAAGAAGCAGGAAATCCATGCTTGGAATAACATGTATCCTCTGTATGTCCAGGACGATGGCAGTAAGTACATTGCCGAGGAATACGACCTCCTCTGCCACGAGGTCCGTTTCCACGAAATTGGGAAGAGCCTCCTCGACCTCGAGAGGCAACCATCATTGAAGAAATCTGGCTGGCCATAGTGGATGGGACAGTGAGCCTGCGAAAAGCTTCATCCATGGGAGGAATAGCGGCATTTGCTAGAATCTGGGAACGAGCGACCTCATACTCAGTATCAAGAGCTGCCAGGAATACACCAATTATGGTGGCATTCCTATAAGTCTTCTATTGCTCATGAGTAGATGTAAGGAACATGAAACTGTGGAGCTTTCTCGAACATCACACGCAAGGATGCATATAAGAATGAAGGGCCATCCATTCTGCTTGACAGTAAAAATATCGTGTTGGAGTTGCAGAATTTTTATCTCATTCCTCGCCTATGAATAAGTAGCTGCGAGGATATCTCACATCGCTTTGGTTGTGGGCTGATGTAACACATCATTGACGATCTCTATTGCCAATGTACCAGAAAGCCAAACCTTGGCATATGTATCATCCACCTCCCACGAGGCATTACCCCAGTTTTCTCTATCGACTCCTCCTCGGTAAGAATATTTTTCTTACCCGTAGACTTCATAAGGCTCATGAACTGCATAACACATAACTCATAATTCATCTCGTCCATCTTGAGAATCAGCGCAGGACCTTTTAAAGCGCATGTGGAGGGAACATCGACTTTGTTTTCTGACAAACCGCCTGATGAAAATTAGGGTTTTGTAGGCCAAGAAAAAAATAGTATCTACACAGATATATGAGGAATTGAATGCATATGTAGACTTATGTAATGAAATCCATCTATCCGCAACAAAAGCCAATGAATCGACAGAAGGGCTCGGAGCTCGCGATTTGTTGTCGGCGACGAGTCATGGTGACAAGGGCGACATCGGGAAGACCAGGGGATCGGCGGCGGGCACCCGAGCTCGAGAGATAGGGAGAGGGCGGTGACAACACCCAAGCTCGAGAAAGAGAGAGGGTGGTGGCAACCCCCAGTGTAGAGAGTGGGGGGCGACGAGTCGACGACGACGACGATGCCCGAGGGAAAGGGAGGAGGCAGTAGGATTAGGGTACGAGAGCTCCGGCCTAGGACCATCGCTCTGATACCATGTTGAGAAAAAGAGTGAATCGTAGTTTATTCCTTGAATCCTAGGCTCTCTTATATAAAGGAGAGATCTATGGGTAAATTTCATATGATAGACAAGAGAATACCAAAATAAGAAAACAATACAAAGACATAAATATAACTCTACAACATCTTTATCCTAAAAATAAAGATAATTTATTTAAAATACAATGTTCAAACATAATAGAGTTTGGGCAATCACAATAGTGAATCACTACACTAAGACAATTAATGAATTCCCTAATATTGTTATTCAAGATAGAGATTGATGAAGAATTCAATCCCTATTTGAACTGAGAGATGGAACGATAGTGAGGACGGTGGTGAGGGAAACTGGGAAAGGTTGATGGAGAGGCAATACGGTTGTCCAGGATGTAGAGAGGGCCACCATCAACGAGGGGAGCGCGAGCGTCATGTCGGAGGACACGAAAATGGAAGTTTTGGAGGAGTTGGCTGCAAATGGTCCTTGGAGCCTCCCAAAAACGAAGATGCATTATGTAAAGGCTGCTAGCGAGATGTGGGGGGGGGGGGGGTGGTGCTTCCGCTACGGTTCTACGGAGCATCTCTCATTTGCTTGCAAGTCAATCGAGCAGCTTTGCTTCCGCTGTGGATGCCCGGACATCGACATAAGGAGTGTGTCATTGAGGGAACTTGGTTGAAGTAGGATGTGTCTTTGGGTCACGACAGCGTTGAGAAGAAAATGAAGGATGAGGAACTCCTATTCGATACGTGATTGTCTTCCTTCCTATTACGATTTTTGAGAGGTGCATATTCGGAAGATGCGTTTAGGGGAATGAGATGCGGAGGCTCTGAACTGATATAGGATACGATCCTAACAGTAAGGGAAGACGACATATGAGTCGATGCAATTTGGTTACGCTGAGGGTCAATTTGTGTTAAAGGCCTGTCGTTAAAGGGAGCGAAGATGGTGTTGTCAGGAGCATTGGAAGTTGGCTTGCCGTAGGAGTCGAGAGGCGTGGTTACATGGCGGAGGCCACGTTTCTTGAATAGAGGTTCGGGCGTTGAAGATAACTTGGAAACTCGCAGTGGTGGGTGTTCCTCTCCAATGCTGGAAGGTGGAACTCCTGCGAGACACCTTGGAGCAGGTCGGTGAGGTGGTGGAGCTTTGTACCTCCGACTTGCGGTTAGGGGAGGGCTCAGAGGTGGTGGTTTCAATGCGGAGGACAAGACCTTCCACCCCCATGTGAGCATCGATGTGGAATTGGAGGAGGGTTGTGGTTTTGTGGATTTCCGCGATTGTTGCTGACGATACTCTGGTGAAGCCTCCGGTGGTTGCCGACGAGAAAGATTAACATGCGAAGGAGGCGAGAACCTGGGAATCATCGTGTTTTGGGGAAGGCAAAACAACAACGTTGCCTCGGGGAAACCCTATCGAGCATCGGTCCGACTTCATTGTTAGCCGGTAACTCGAAGGGGCTATCGGTTTCTGTTGGAGTATGTGTTGTGCGTGACTTATATGATAGATGGGTATCCATTTACCACATTCAATGTTTAGTCCCACATATACTAGTGGTGGGACTTGGAGGGTCTGTGGAGGCTATATATGAAGCTCTGGACCTCCTGTATCAGATGAGAAAGTTCAATGAATGAATCTGCCCTTTAAGGCATTCTCCCGTGGTTTCATCCCATTTTTTAGGGAGTAGGGTTCCACGTAAAATCTCATTGTTCTTTAATGTTTATTCTATTATCTTTGATTATGCTTCCGCATTCATAGTTTCTAACATGGTACCAGAGCGGGTTCGATTCTCGAGGATTTTATATTCTTTTGTTTTTGTTCGAGTTTCAATTCCAGGGTTTCTATTGAGACACTAACTATGTTCTTGAAATTTTTTTAGGGATTTTTACACCCATAATCCTGAGTAATTTCGCAATAACATTCATAACCCTGCATAATCGCGAATTACATGAGAAACCCTGGATAGTCACTCCGTTTCACACCCATAACCCTCCGTTAGTTTAACACGTTAACTCAACCATAGGAAGGAGTTAATCTAACCACTCTACACCTAACGACTAGGATTAATCAAACAGTTAAAAGAAAAAAAAGCTCCTGATGGGGTACGAATCCCCAGGTCTGACTTGCATTCGGATGTAGCGACGGTGGGAGGAACTCCATTGCTGGTCGGTGGAAGGAGGCGGAGGCGGGCGGGGGCGCTTCGAGCTTGGCTGGGGGGTTTCGAGCAGGAGAGGGATCGGCACGGCTAAGGGGATGAGCTCGGTGGGATGGGGGAGGGTTTCGAGGTGGCGGGCTTGTTGGCAGGGCACGGGGGTTGGGGGAGGGCATCGTCTGGGCGGGGGCGAGAGGGGGGGAGCCTTCGCTGGCAGGGCACGAGGGGGGTGCTTCTGCTGGGCGGGGGCGAGGAAGGGGAAGGTCGGTGCAGGGGAGGGAGGGTGGGTGGGTGCGGGTCGATCGTGCGCAGGGGACGGAGGTGTGTTGCAGGTCGATCGCACACGTAGGGGGAAGGTGTGTTGCAAGTAAAAGAGGGCGCGGTTCGAAGCCTATAGAATCAGACTGCAAACAACAACAACCATAGGCAAATCGCGGTAAAAGAGGGCGTCATTCGAAGCCTGCTTAGCTACATCGATAGCTCACCGTCGCACGAAGCAGCGGTCGGCGCCTTAAGGAATGTAATCAGCTTGGTTTCCTACGATCAACTGATCGATCTCGACGTAATTCCCCGGCTGATGCATATTTTAAAATGTGGGCCATTGGGCGCACAACATGCAGCGGCCTCGGCGATCTACAGGATCTCCAACACCGTCGACGTGAAGTGCTTGGTGGGCGAGCTGGGTTGCCTACCGTTTCTGGTGAGGATGCTCGAGGCAAAGACGAACTCCACACGGGAGGTTGCGACACAGGCGTTGGCGAGCCTTGTGAGCTACCAGGTGAATGCGAGGCAGGCGAAGAAGGAAGACAAGTGCCTGCCCAACCTGGTGCAGCTGCTGGATTCGGGGTCGAGGAACAACACGAAGAAGTACGCGGTAGCATGCCTGGTGGCACTGTCGTCGAGCAAGAGGTGCAGGAAGCTGATGGTGGTGCATGGGGCGATGGGGTACCTGCGGAAGTTGTGCGAGATGGAGGTGCCAGGGGCGAGGAAGCTGCTGGAGAGGCTTGACAGGGGGAGGCTCAGGGCTATTCTCTTCGGCAGGAAGTAGCAATAATAACGTCTCCGTTGTTTCACAAGCTCCATGAAACAAATCGGCCTTATGTTCTAGTAATTGTCTTCTGCATGTACATGAGTAGTGGATTTTGTATGTTTAATTCGCATCTGATGCTGTGAATGAGAGCTCACTCTGTTTTTAGCAATATAAATTAACGGAGAAATAATTTGAAAGAAAAAATTTAGCCATGTTATTTTGTTGCAATGGGGGGGGTTGCATCTGGGGATGGGGGGCTTGACAGATGTGGTCGCGGTCGACAAGGAGGTTGCAGAGGTAGTCGGTCGGCGGCAGCGGGCACTCGATGCATGGCCTGCAGGGAAGAGGGAGGTGGTGCTCGGCAAGGGGGAGAGGACGGATTTCTAAGTGCACAAGTTTTGCAAATAAGAATGAAGATTAGGGGCAATTTGGTCTTTTTTAACGAAAATCGTCAAATATAACGGTCATTCCAAACAGTACATAACACAGGGTTATGCCATGTAAGAGTTAAGCAATACTCGAGGTTTCTCATGTAATTCGCGATTATGCAGGGTTATGAATGTTATTGCGAAATTACTCAGGGTTATGGGTGTAAAAATCCCAAAATTTATTGAAGATTATTGTGATCGGATTTGTTCACGTCCAAGTCCAAGATCTAGGGTTTCACGAACCCCCAATCCAGGGCTCAACAGACCTTACGCAAGATCAACACACAGTCTCCAACATGCGGTGCACAGCCGCAAGAAATCGACATTCGCAAGCCCTCTTCTTCTAGGGTTCTTGGGTTGCTCCTAGAGGCTGTTATAAAATATGAAGAATGCGGAAGCGATTGATAAACAGAGCATAAACAAGAAGGATAGAACATGGAACACCATGATTTTACGTGGAACCCTATTCCGTGAGGAGCGGGATGAAACCACGGGAGAAGCCCTCAAAGGGGCATGCTATGCATTGCTTTTTCTCAATGAGTACAGGAGGTATGGGGCTCCTTATATAGCCTCTCTAGAGCCTCCAAGTCCCACTACTAGGCGGTATGGGACTAAACACATGGATGGGGTAAATGGATCTTCTCCCGGATCCATTTACCCTGCTACAACTCAATAGGCGCATACAACTTATACTCCAACACTCCCCCTCAAGCTGGAGCATGCAATGCTCAGCTTGGACAAACATTAAGAAACTCAACTCAATGCTACATGACACTACGGACAATATCAGCACAATGCACACATTGCTGCAGTCGAGGACGTTGCTTCTCATGCCGTGCAAATGAGGAGGAAGAACGGGCTGGAGTGTGAGTCTGCTGAATCTCCTCGTCGGAGAGCATGCGCTCTGAACTGCGCCTGTCAGAGTCACTGCAACTGGAAAATGAGTCTCCTCGTCGGAGTACTCTGGCCCGCCACAATAATGTGGGCAACTGCTCCATCTCTGAAAAAGGGCCGAACTGAAAAGGCCGTGGCTGTGCAATCCTCGTCGGAGTCCATGGTCGCTGGAGAATGGAGTCTGAAAAAGTCTCCTGGTCTCTCCCATCTGGCTCAGAGAATGGTGCACTGCTCTGGTGTACCTATGATTTTACATGAAAACCCTTGCCAACATGGCATAAGGAATGGTCCTCTACTCTGGAGTCTCTATAGCTCACATGAAAACTCTGCCTATAAAACAAGAATAATGATGGGGACCTCTGAACTGATGTCATCCATGTGCTCATCTGAAAATGACCACATCCATGTGCGTGTCTGAAACTGGAGTCTCTCTCTGGAGAACTCAAAAAATGGGCCTCTACATGGAGTGCCTCGAACTTGGACTCTGACCAATCAGTCGAGTCTGAATCTACGCATCAAACTGGGACTCGGAATCTGAACTTCGAGTCTGGAATTGCGCATGGAAAAATCTTCATTTGAAAATCTTGTAGAGTCTGAAAATCGGCTGGTCTGACGAATCTCTGAATTTGGAAGAAGACCTGTGACTCTACATATACTCCCCCTTTCTCCCATACTTGTCGGAAAATGAACATCGACAAAGTTGGGAGAAGACAAGATAGAAGGGGAAAACAAAACATACTTGCGGCTTTTCATATTTTTTAATTGCGTACGGCTTTTTAATCTGTACGCGCCTTTTTCTTCTTTTTTTGACAAAAAATTCCCTCCCTTTTTTCAATTTTTTTTGCTTCAGCTTCTCTCTCTCTCTCTCTCTTTTTGGACTTTAAAGCAGCCCCCACA
The DNA here is from genome assembly GCA_037367405.1 of Ottelia alismoides. Classification (NCBI taxonomy): domain Eukaryota; kingdom Viridiplantae; phylum Streptophyta; class Magnoliopsida; order Alismatales; family Hydrocharitaceae; genus Ottelia; species Ottelia alismoides. The sequence continues at coordinate 163,944 of JAZKJV010000707.1, forward strand.
TGATATTATTATTATTTAAACCACTATCGGCCTGGCCCCTCATATAATTTATAATAAAAAAACGGGCCTTAGCCCTTAGGGCCTGTTTGGTTGCAAGGTTGGGCATGGTTGGGTTGGGCTGGATTGGGCTGGGTGAATAGTAATCTGTGAGGAGGAAGTACCCTTGTGAATAGTAACCAGGGTTGGGCCAACCCTGCCCAACCCTGCAACCAAACAGGCCCTTAGGGTTCCGGATTTGGAAACCTTCCTTTCATCTGCGAAAGCAAGGGCCGCCGCCTCTAGGGAGTCGCCTGGGATGTCGCGCGACACGGGGGGTCTGCCGCAAGGAGTCGGGTCGACGCGCCTGGCTGGAGCTTGCTGGGGCTGTCTCATGTAGCGCCTGGGATAGCGGCGCCTCCGCCTAAGAAGGAGTGCCACCAAGCGCAAGTACGTGCGAACAGAGGGCACGCAGAGGTTGCTGGGGGTGCGACGTCGCCGCTGGATGTTGGAGCCGCCGCCTGGAGCTTTTCTTCACAAGGAGGAGCTGTCTGGGCTTTGCTGTAGATCACGCCACCTATGCCTGGAGGGGCGGCGTAGGGACGACATCTGGATGTTGTGTTGTGCTGGACTCGGAGCCCTAGAGGGCATCGCCGCACGCGCGACTCGCATAGAGGATCTCGCTGCTACTTGATAGGAGGAAACTCGTGGTGACTACCTGGGCGAGATGCCGTGTTTTGCCGCTATGTCTCGCCACCTTGGCCGCGATAAAGATGGATGTCGCAGCCTGGTTTTAGGGCTGTAGGTTGCCGCCGATGATGGCGGTTAGCACCGTCAATGATTGTGCCTGGGCTGGGGGGGTGCCGCCGATGATGGCTGGGTCTTGAGCACGCACTGCGCGCGATGATGATGGTCAGCCCTTGGAGATCAGGGCTGGAAATTTGGGAGTGCGCTGCTGCAGTAGGCCTTCTTCATTGATCGGAGCCGCTTGGAACGACTGATCTATGGCTTTCATCTGACAAGCATGATGGAGAAAACAACACGGAGATCGCAAGCTTTGCAGAGCGAGATCTGAAGCCTTCGATGCCTTCTCTGGATAATTGCTGTGTAGAGAAGATCTTTTCGAGATTTAGGGTTTCAACATAGAGACCATATAACTTATAACAAATAAAAAAAACGAATCTCGAACATAATAATGAACATGAAATCTTCGAGAGACGAACCCGTTCTGATACCATGTTAAAATTTCTTGCGACAAGTATGGGAGAAGACATGATGAATAGGGGTAAAACATGAACATTCAAAAATTTCTTGCGGCTTTTTCTTCCCCCCCTTTTTTTTATAAGCTGCCATTTTTTTAATAAGCCGTTTGCCCTTTTTTTATGGCTTTTCAAATCATAATTTTTTTAATATGCGTACGATTTTTTTTACGTACCTCTTTTTTCACAATTTTTTTTCAACTGTCTTTTGTTTTTCTTTTTTTCCTTCTCTCTCTCTCTCCTTTTTTTAAACTGACACCGCCCCACCTTTTTTTTTGTTACAACTCTCAGCCTACTTGGGCCGTTATAAAGCATCAAAACATATTTTTTTAATAAATGGTGACCGAATGGGCCCATTAAAAGGGGTATCGCCCCCTGTTTCCTCGCATAGGGTTCCCAAAGGAAACATCCTCCCAATGAAAAACGTTGTCGCCGCCTGTGGAATTAGCGGCTGGGCTTGCGCCGCCTTGGCTGGAGGGGACTGCCGAGGGCTTGCGCCGCTTGCGTTGCTTGGGCGGCTGAGTATTCACCATTGATGCCGCCTGGAGACGAGGTGTACAGGAGAGAGGAGCTGGAGGCCATAGGCTTGATTGCCTGGGTCTTTGGGGGATGAAGAGCCGCTCGCTGGAGGAGATGCGCGCGGGGGATGCGCGCCTGGGAGATGCATGCGCGACCACTTGGAGAGATACGGAGGTGCGGCATCCCTCGCAGCCTGCGCGAGGATGAAGGAGGAGGCCATGGAACTTTGGATCGACGAGTGGAGCGTGATGGCGAAGTTGTTGCGTGACATCTCGCCATGGAAACAACCGGAGATGAAGGTCTTGGCGGACAGAAAAAAATCCTCGAGGGCTGTGAGACCGCCTTCTGTGTGGAGATCTGAAAAGGTAACATCCATTCCCGGAGATGATAAACCCTTAAAGGGGAGAAGGAGAGAGGAATCGAAGCTTGCTGGGGACCGTGCTCCTTGCGCATGAAGACCGGTCCCGGCAACTGGGGCGGCGCCGCTGCGAGGGAGTAGGGTTTGCCGCTGGACTAAAACCTGTGGCGGCTAGGGCTGCCAGGAACTCTTTTCCAGAGCATAGAATGCAGGAACTTGGGTTTCTAAGAACCCTTAGCAAATTAATCTTATACAAAATAATTATCTTCACGAACAATCAACAATTGATTGTCGAATCTCGAAAAATAAATCAAAACAAAATCCACGAGAATCGACTCGCTCTGATATCATGTTATAAAATATAAAGAATGCGGAAGCGATTGATAATCAGAGAATAAACAAGAAAGATAGAACATGGAACACCATGATTTTACGTGGAACCCTACTCCGTGAGGAGCGGGATGAAACCAAGGTAGAAGCCCTCAAAGGGGCATTAATATGTATTGCTTTTTCTCAATGAGTACTGGAGGTCTCGGGCTCCTTATTTATCCTCTCCAGAGCCTCCAAGTCCCACCACTAGGCGGTATGGGACTAAACATCTGGATGGGGTAAATGGATCTTCTCTCGGATCCATTTACCCTGCTACAAGTCAATAGGCGCATACAACTTATACTCGGGGACAACAACTCCGCATGTGGCGCCGACCAGCACCACATGGGCCGCATCTCTCTCCAAGTCGTATAAGACTCCGGATCTACATCACCACCGATCTATTCTAGGCGGAGGTTCTCGATACAATTACAGTGAAGCAACTCTCCAGACAGCAGCGGCGCCTGCACGAGGCTGGCACCACCTCAAGCTACAAGTGGCACAAAGGCATCACCATCTAGTTCTCCGCTGGCGACTTGTGGGATCCAACCTTCTCCCCATGCTCCTCGATGGCGGTTCCAACATCTACTTCTCCAGGCGGAAGCTCCTCTCCGACACCGCCCTCTCTAGACCCTAAGCGACGCTCCTACCTCTCATCTCCATGCGCCCCATTTCCTTTTCATATACCTGGAGCCATCTCCGACAAACACTTGGAGAGCTCCAATCGCAATGTCTCTCCATGAATCCTAGGTGGCGAAGACTTCGATCGGTGGCGAAGATTCCCTCCAACAGCTACTCCAGAGGACTGCGTACATTGTCGTCGTGCGCAAGTTCATTATCTCCAACGTTGCCGCCCTTCACCAATTCGTATAGTAGATGTTTCGAGAAGTTGGGTTCCCTTCAAGGAACCCTAAGGCACGAGCTGTGTGGAGCCTAAAGTGGGGCCTCTCTCGTTTAAGGCTCACTTGGGTTGCCGTCTTTTGCAAAGAAAAAGGGGGGGGTCTGCTGTTTTATAAAAAAGAGTAGCAACCCAGTCCATATTTTTTTTAAAAAAGGCATAATTTATAAGCCCAATTGGGGCTACTGCATATTTAAGCCCACGTCAGGCCAAGAGAATTTGTTCAAAAAAAGGTGTTGTGTTAAAAAAAACGTACACAAGGAAAAAGAAGATGAGACGACTATTAGAAAATAGAATAATCGAAAAGAAATGATTTTAAAAAATGATTTGAGAAAAAAATGAGAAAAAATTATTGAAAAGTTGAAAAAACGTTATCGTCTTATTTTAAAAAAAGAAAAAAATTGAGAAGAAAAGCCAAGAAAAAAATAATTGAGATCGACTTATTGGTTTTTGTTCCTCCCTGTTTCTTGTCTCCTCCCAACTCAGTCGATGTCATTGTGGTATGAGAGAAAAGGGGAGTATTGTGTAGAGTTACATATCAAATTTGGATTTTCAAATTCTCCAAATTCCAGACCAAACGGATTTTCAGACTCTACAGTTGTTCAGGTATTCAGACTCGACGTTCAAATGTTTTCGAGTCTTTAGTTTGATGTGCATATGTTTTCCATCATTTGTGTGGTCCCCATCTTTGTTTTTTGGTCTCAGAGTTTTCATGTGATCCATAGGGACTTCAGAGGAGAGATCCCATTCCCTATGCCATGTGGGCTAAGGTTTTCATATGGTTTCATAGGAACTCCAGAGTAGAGATCCCATTCTCTGAGCCAGTATGGGAGAGACCCAGTTTTCCAACGAGGAGACTTTATCATACTACATTATCTAGCGACCGTAGACTCCGACGAGGATGTCTCCACGGCTTTTTTCAGTTCTGCCCTTCAGAGATAGATCAGTTGTCCACGTGATTGTGGCGAGCCAGAGTACTTTGACGAGGAGACTTATTTCAGTTTTGGTGATTCTGACATGCGCAGTACAATGTACACCCGGTTTGACTCACACTCCAGCTCGTTTGTTCCTCCTCACCTGCACATCATGAGAAGCAACGTCTTTGACAACAACCGACAGTACGTATATATGCATTGAGTTGATATCTTTTGTAGTGTCTTGTAGTGTGAGTTTGAGATTTCTTTCTGTTTGTCCAAGTCGAGCATTGCATGCTCCATCTTGAGGGGGGTATTAGAGTATATGTGTTGTGCGCCACTTATATGGTAGATGGGTAAATGGATCCAGGATCCATTTACCACATCTAATGTTTAGTCCTACATCTACTATTGGTGGGATTTGGAGGGTCTTTGGAGGCTATATAAGAAGCCCCAGACCTCCTGTATTAGATGAGAAAGTTCAATGAACGAATCAACCCTTTGAGGCATTCTTCA